>JANHFX010000564.1:2525-30489 GCA_027560015.1 Chloroceryle amazona | reverse complement strand
TGAACCTCATGAGGTTCACCTGGGCCCACCTCTCCAGCTTGTCCAGGTCCCTCTGGATGACATCCCATCCCTCTGGCATATCCACAGCACCACTCAGCTTGGTGTAATCTGTGAACTTGTTGATGGTGCACTCAACCCCACTGCCTACTTCATTGATAAAAATGTTAAACAGTACAAGTCCCAGTATGGACCCCGATGGACACTACTTGTCACTGATCTCCATCTGGACTTTGAGCCATTGACCACTACCCTCTGGATGGAGCACCTGTAAAGGAAGACTTGTGCAGGAATTCAAACCACACCACAAAAAAACCCCACACACCAGAAACCCAAAACCCTTTAGTTGCTATTTTATGAAAAAGTATCATCCAAGCCAAAATTTCAAGCCTCTACCTTGAACTCTCCAGAGTGCTCAGACTGTATATCACTAACAGGTATACAGTAATAAAAGCAAATAATCTAATCATGACCTATTAGCTTCTATATTCAGTGTTATAAGAGTGTCAGTTTTTAAATTGAGATTTAAAATTCCCCACTTCCACATACAGTCTGAGAGGCAATCCTTTCTGTGGAAAAATATCTGCGAACTAGCCTCAGGTGTGAAACAAGATATACAGAGAAATGTTTGCATCCCTGAAGACAGAGGAGACACACTTTGAGAAAGCATGGAAAATTAGGAAAGGATTATCCATTAAAAAAAAAGTCTGTGCCACATCATTTACATCAAATCCTGATGGAATCATTCCATGCAGTACTGCAACAAAATAAAATCTACCTCAAAGAGCCAAAAGCAACACTGGACATTATTATACCAGATACAAGAAATGATGGTATCTGACAGAGCGGAAGAAAGGAAATTAAACAATAAATAAGGTAACTGTCTTGTTGGCAAGTTTCATTCTTCTGATCTCTATAAACACCAGAAATTTCAATACATGCTCGGAAACTTTCTCTTCCAACATTCAATGATAATAAAAATAAAAGAAAAACCCAACAGGGAGGGGGGTGGGGATTGGAAATATTAATGCTAAAAGGAGGTATTGAATACTTTAGCAGCCCTTTGCAAGAGTCCTAAAAAAATCACCTTCTGGTGTGGGTGGAAAGAAAATTAAAGAAGGATAAGGGTTAAGCAGTTGCAGTCCAGAAATACTACTGGCAGGTGCTTTGCATTCCTCACTATAGGAGATGTTTCAGCTTTTCCTAACCAGACACCACCAATCATGCAAAATCATCATGAAGAGTAAAACATAAGCAGACATCCACTGAGGAGCAAGCAGCAAGCTTTCTATTCTGTGTATTTTTCCTTGTGAGCTACATCTAGGAAGTAGGTGGGAAGGAAGCTTTTTTTTTAATTATTATTCAATTAGGAGAACAGAAAACCTTCAGCAACCTACTGCTGCAGCAGCCCTCGGTGTTAGTCACAACACAGGCCACAACAGTTCTGTGGTAGGAATGACAAATCAGAAACAAAATAAAAGAGCCTGAAAAAACATATCAGTTTCCTTATTTATGATAAAACCAAACCCTACTAAAAGTAAGTCATATCTTTAAAGAGTTTGATTGTAGAGAACACTAGGAATAACAACTACTTTCACACTCATGTGGCAGCAGTCATCAGCTGGACTCACCAGCATGAGATGTTCATTGTTTTGGCCAAACAAAAGACAAAGAGTCTCCTGTAAAGTAGCTACATGTATTGTGGTCACACAAGAAGTAAGTGAACTCAATTTTAAAAAGTCTGTGAAATTCACAGTTGCAAAAACCTGGCTCACTAATCAAGAGGTGGAGCAATCTGGCCTGCAAAGTAATGAGCAAGCATTCTGTACTGAAGAAGCCCAAAAGCTATCTGCTGTTCAAAACTTTAGCTGACAGTTCTTTTCAGCGAGAAAGAACATAGAACATCCTGCCAATGATGCACATGAAAAGAAGTGTCAGGAAACCATCTCCAATTTGAACAGAAATGTAAGAGTGTAGCCAGGTGATTATAGAAGAGCTACATTTTAGAACGTGATTGCAAATTTTAGGTACTGAATAATCAACACGTGTCATTTTGATACAAGTCAGGTCAACATTTCAGGTCCAAGAAACAGAGTCTCTTTGATAAACTCCATTTGAACTAGCACAAAACAGGTTTCAAAATTTAGGTCACGTATCAGAAAGCCTTGCCAGGCTCAAACACGGTACGCTTTGGGGAGCTTCTTTTGAAGACAAGAGAAGATTCATACCATCAGTACCACTAGCCGTTAGAAGATAATGCTTTTATAACGGACTTTGACATACTAAATTATTTCAATTATGTCAAATATTACTTTGATAATAAATGAAATTTCCTTTAAATTTAGAAAAAAAATTGCATATCTTAAAAGTGATACTTTGACATCATTACAACAATATCACCAGAAGCAGAGCCATCGCAGGACCCAAAAAAATTATCAGACTAACACTATGACTAATTTGTTCACCATGAAGTAACAAAAATAAGGGACACTTCTTACCACAACAATTACTTTGCTGATTTCTTTGAGACAGGTAAAAGAGGAGGAGTCAGAACAATGTCACTGACAGTACTATTGCTGTGAAATGAAGAGATGCTGGGAAAATTCTGGGACATGATGGTTTATGCTAATACAACAATAAAGGTGCAACTATATGGTAATGTAGCTCTAAATTGTACTTTGAGGTAAATGTACAAGCAACAAATACATAAACATGTAAAATATATGTCCACATAGAAGGACCATTTCTCTACTGTAAACTAAACTGGATAGGGTCACAGACTAAATCAACAGAACCAAGACATAGTTCATTTCTTCTCTAAGCAGAGAGAATTAAAAGTATGCTGATACTTTCAAGTAGATAAAAGATATTTAATAAAAAGTTGGAGAGGGAATTGTTAAGAAATTAGTAGCATGAAAATATACATTCCTTCTGGGCTTACCTGAATTCTCTACAGAGAAGAGGATATATAAGGCGCTTATACGCATCCTCTACTGAATTCCGTAGTATCCTCATTAATTCTGGTTTTAAAAATTGTTTTGGTCTCCATCTGCAAAAGGATGGAAGAAAACAGAACATATGCAAAAACTCACATCAAAAGGGCAATTTCAAAGACAAACTTCTATATAGAGTGTGATGTCCTATAAGCCACAGAATTACTACAATAATTAGGCAACAAAATATGTTCAAATATGAATGAAATCAGAAGTTGCTGTTGGCTGTACTATCATAAAAACAACTTTTTTTTGGTATTAGAATGCAATCATATTTTACGTTAAGTAAAAAAATAGAAAAAAAGTTACTTTTCACTCTGAGAAGTCAAAGCTTACCACGCCTGAATGGAGAACTTGGTTCCATACTACCATTAGGGTTCCATTATTTGCTATTCCTTGATACATAAAAAAATGACTGAATACCCTCTGTGAGTCTCACTACAGAGCTACTGATGTAAGGCAACTGTGTCCAGACAGAAACTCAAGAGCTAATATCAATTAATAAAACCCAATTAAAATTTCATTTTGAATACTTTGAGTGTCTCTGTTCAAACTCAAAATGGTATCTATCAACTTAGCAGCAGTCGCTAAACAACAACAAAAAGCAATTTGCAAGTTATTTTTCCTTTTTCCCCTGTTGCTAATATATTTAAAGTGTAAATAATGCTCTCAAAAATAAGGGGGGCGGGAACAAAATAAACAATACCAAGCAAATACAAGATTATTTCCCAACTTTTTCTAAACCAAACTTTTAGGAATATTCCCTTTTCTAAGGGGACTGTGCATAGTCATAAGTCATAATGACAGTAAGTTCAAATTCTGTCCTAAAATACACCTCAGTTTCAAAGCTTCTGAGAACAGAGATCCCCAATATTTATCTCATCGACCTTTTAACTTCAGGTGAGGTTATTATGGGGGAAAAAGGAAAAAAGAAAAAGAAGTCCTTGAACAAGCACAACTGACTTGCTGAGATTGTCCAAACAATGGAAAGGAGAAAGATTAAGGAGATGAAGCCAGATATATATATACACACACATATATACACACATAGAAGTAACGACTATGAGCATTTTCTTTAAGACTCCACTTGCCTTTTTTTTTTTAATTTTTTTATAACATCAGAGTTCTCATTTATTGTATTTTTTTTTTACATGCCTGGGTCTCCAACTGCAGTGAGATATATACATATTTGAAGATCGTCTGGGTAAGTCTTGTAAGGTTTGTTTGGGATTTTATTTTTAAATGCAATGTAATAAAATTATGGCCATTTTGTAATGTGTCAAGTAACAGGCCCAGGCAAAAACAGGACTGATTTTTACTTTTGACTCTGTTTACTTGCACTCAGAAATACTGAGAATCCTAAATTGCTCCTATACAGACAGCTTTTCAGTTGTTTAAGTGGATCTACAATTTCCTGAAACAGCTTCTCTAAGAGTCTACACATATAACAGTTGAGAAATGTGTGATCAAGTCAACACTGCATTAACACAGACAGACATGGGAGCAGAATTAAGCTTACCATTTAGTTTTACAGCATTCAGAGTTGTGAGTGCTTAGCCACATGACCTCATCACTTCGGTAACAGCTTTTGCAAATAGTTCTATTACACTTATTTGTAACTAGAGACTCCTTCCATATCTTTATAAAACTGGCAAAGGCTTTAAGCCCTCTTACTGCCATCCAGTTCCATAAACACAAAGTTTTTACAGGTGGCAAGTATGACTACACACCCCAAGAAAGTATTCTCAGCACAAATAAGAATGAGTTTGGAAACCTGGCAGCTGTTTCCTCCTCTCTTCCATCCATTAAAGCTAGTTAGAAAACCTTTCCTCTGTGAATAGTTTATCACAGCAGGTATTTTTATTACCTGCCTACATTTAAGTAAAATTTATTTAGACAACGTTCTATTAGAAATTACTACAAGTGCAGAAATAGACAAACAGGAAGTTCAGTCATAGCAAAACCTGCATTTTAATCACCCATTCTTCATGAGAAAAAACAGCTGCTTTTCTGAAAAAAACAAACAAAAAAAGCAAAAGCATGTGTGTATATTTTTAGAGATCATCTCAGTATAGTTAAGCTTCCCTCTAAGAACAGATTTTGCTTGATTATTTAATCAAGAGCTGACTTTTGAAGCCCTTTAAATGAAATCCTATTTAGAAAAGCTCCACGTAAGTAATATAATCTTACCCTACTCATCAGCTGTCCACGTGCATGTGGTCACAACACAGACCACCATAAACACAAATGGCTTAGACTACAGATACACCTCAGAGGGTGAAACTATGTATTAACAGAATTAACCTACCCACATTAAGAATCAGTAGTATTAATTAAGGACTGTTCCAGAAAGAGCACAGTAAGGCTTTTGGACCTCAAGCACAAAAAGCAGACCTTTGCTTTTCTCCAAGACTTTATATGAAACATGTACCAAGTTAGTGACCACAAACAAATCACACCTTTAAGGTCAGTACCACAGATTTCACATAGGATCCAAGAATTTTGTCTGGAAACTGAAGAAAGATTAACAAACATTGAATTTCACTTTCACAGCTGCAATCCCACTTCAGAACAAAATCTCACCCTACCCAAGGAACAACTTCATGTTGTCTTTACACTCAAAGTCAGCAAAGCAGGCCATCTGACTGTTTCTCATTGATCTTTTCTTGTTCTCCACAACTTTGAGGCCACTGCAGTTCTAGTGTCAATTGAGCTAGGTTTGCTGTTAAACCACAGAGATACCATTTTCTGGGGAAAAATACAATCCAGAGGGTGAGGCATAAGGATATTCCTGAGTTTTCAGCACAAACCTGAATTTCAAGAAAATATGGATGCTCCTACAGGCTAATAAATATTCTGAACTTGCAAAGAAAACACCATAATGTTAGAGAGCATCTACACAGAGCCCAATAACAATGAAGAGATCTAGTCTTCTAAAAAAAAATTTAGAACAGCATACCACAAAGGTCATAATATTTGCTACTAATTCAATAGGCAGTAGGCAATACTGTTCTGTGGCTACAACACTGGCCAAACTCTGTAGTAAGGTGGCATTTCTGGTTCTGATTCTGCGTGTGACCTTCAGCAAATTAGTTAATACATTTACAAAGTTTTGAAATAGTTTCCTCAAACAAAAGTTCTCAACCTTCTGCTCTCACCATCGAATCAATGCAATAAAAATAATGCAACTCCTACCCTTGGACAGCAATTGCCAAGCTTGCAGGACAGAATACACATTTACAGTGTAAATTTACAGTTAGATTCACAACTATGTTATCAAATGAGGAAAATTACTAACTGTTAGTGCACCAAGATCTAATAAAATCATTCCTTCAGAAGTTTTCTGGTGGAGAAGTTGTCCTTAAATAGTAAAAAGCCATAAGCATATATAGCTTCATGAATGTTGAGGATTAATAAGTAGTTCCATTTCCAAGGTCAATATTCTTTTCATCTTAAGATGACTCACAAAAGTGTAATCAACCAAAAATACCTCAATTTACATCCCACGTTCATTTGTGTAGCAGTGACAAGCTGTTCTGCTATCTGTGGCTTACAGTGCTTCCAAATTGTGTCATAGATGCAGTAAAAGCAAGACTGACAGATGTGTCCTGCCTACCAAATATACATCTTGGAAGGAGGACAGAAATTCCCTTACAGGTATGAAAACTGGAATGAAATTTAAGTTTGTATATGAATTCTGATACTTCCCTGGAAAAAAAATAAAATAAAGTTACTATTAGAGTCCTAGATTATGTTATCCGGCCAAACAATATTCTAATGATTTCAGAGGCTTCAGTGTTGGAAACAAAATTATTAAATTTCTACAGTGAAAAGGAACATTTTTACCACCTCCCCTTCTTGGATTTGGTGAGGAAGAAAAATACACACTCTAGTAGTATCACGGTATACAATTTTATACATTAAAAGTTTATCTTCTATTTTTTCCTCCTTTTGATTATTCAATTTTAGGATGCAAATATAAGAATGTCTAAGACATCTTCAGAACAATGCCCAATATCTCAAACTATTGAGGAAGAAAAACCTGTCTTTTATACATGTAAGGAAGATGCACAGTTTGGATCCAAATATTCTCCAACAAAGGACAACAAGGTATGGTTTCCAAGAAAAAGACTAACAAAGATATTGCACAAAACACTATATTATATTTAACCTAAACTTTTGAAAAAAAAACAACAAAAACAAACAAACAAACAAACAAAAACCCCACAACCCTCAGAATTATACAACATTTAAAGATCTTACTAACGGCTTAAAAGAAACAACTTGGGAGAGCAAATCAGTAAGCAATAAAAGAATCACCCAAAACATAGAGCCCAGCTTTCTAAGAACCAGAGATCAAAATGAAAGAGTTGGGTCACACAGTATTTGAGAATTGTGTATTGAAGGCAGCCACATTTATGTTTGTCTATTAAATCTGATACTTTTTTTTAAACATGCAGCTCCTTACATTTGTGAAAACTCAAAGTTATGAGCTATACTGATATAAAAATCTGACTTACTCCTCTTTAATCCGGCATATGAAGTTAATTTTAGAAATTAGAAGAATGTCCTATTGGATTCTACAAATTCACTTCAGTAAAGGCTATGGGATGAGATGCATATTACAATTTCAAAATAAATACACATTTCATCAGCCTTTGCATACACTTTTAAAAAGTTCAGTTGCTTGAAGAATGGTGCCAGAAGTCCCCAAATACAGCCAAAGGCATGATCTTTTCAGTGTAACGCTACAGCAGTTGGAAATACAAAATAAGAATTATCCACTTTATAATTTCATCTAATCTAATATTCGTTTATTTTCTTAATGAAACGAGACATGTGAGGTACACTTCAGTATGCAGCTGTCTATAGAAAAAGAGACTTCTTTAAGAATATGTATTCATGCAGACCTTTCATTGACACACCACCAACAGAATTCATTCTTCACCCCGTCAGGAATGTTGACCTTCACTGTCAGGATCTTCAGATTTTCCCCTCGGTTAATGGCCAGAATCTGAGTGCAAACATAAATGGCAGAGACAGATGACACACAAAATATCCAAAAGATAAACTTATCAACATTTGTGTACGCCCTTGCTTGACATTCTGTAGCAAATCACGATGGCGGTACAGTAAATCAGTTCACACAGTACTAGCATGTACAGATAACATCCATAATTCAAACACAGATTAAATCATGTGGTGACATAAATCGTACGTTTATCCTGGAGTCTGCAATCTCAAGATCCAGGTTATCTTAAACACATTTATAATACAAGTCAACATAAGATTATTCCACCAGCTAATTTCATTTAATAACCCAAATTAAAAATCCAGAAAGGAAATTAAAAATTATTCCTATCAGAACTAGAGATCAGAAAGCAAAAAGCTCAGTACTGTGCTTCAGGCTGCATGTTTCTTCCCTAGATCGATCCAAATTTAGAATTAAGAATCAGAACTTATGACACAAAAGTAATTAGCTTAATTTGAAAGAGGATGAATTTAGAGCTATTCATGCCTAGTTTATAAATTGCAGAAAATATTGTAGATACACTCTTTACATTACTATTAACACTCCAGCCTTAAAACATATGCACCTATTACTGGTAGAGTCTTGGGTACACAACTGTATATTCATGATCCAAAGCTAAATCCAGTTGTGTGTGCTATCTGCAGACAGAGTTCAATTTTAAACACAAGCCTGTGGCTCTAAATACAAAACCAGGATCACAATACAAGCGGTAGATCCTGAAGGATACTGGTAGGTATCTACTAGGCTAATCTCACTATGAGGGCATTTGATGTTAACCTTAAGCAAGCCTTTTAATAATAAGAAAACTCCTTGGCTAAGGAATCTTAGGAAAAGACTAATAAAAGCAGCTACAAATAAAAGCCACATGTTTTGAGATTTCATTTTCCCTTTCAAAATACTTTAACGTGAAAAAAAAGTTGACATTCCTGTATGACTACACATGTTGCTGTATGTAGCAGGCCGTGAGCACTGTCACAACAGGGCATTCTGTGTCAATCATGAACTTTAATTCAATCACTAGCTAACTCAGACATGTCACATATGTTAAATACAATGGTTTAAAATGACTCCAGGACATAGTACCAATTTATATTCCTCAGCCTTACTGCTCCTGTGACATACCAGGCCTGACATATCATTGAACAAAAAAGCTAATAATAAAGATTGCATGTGAAATATTATAGCATCTGGTACCTTGACTGCCAAAGGAAATGTTTTCATGCAGAGATTAGAAAGACACATTTTAACAAATCAAATGCTTTGACGTTTATTCAGATCTTATTTTTAAAAAAAGAGAGAAAGTTAAATGTCAAGCTAAAATGAAATCAAAATGATGCTCACGACAGAGAATGCATCCAATAGAATGATAATGTCATCATTCAGCACACTTCGCGAGGTCAATATTTGCATCACATTTTATTTCCTGGCACTCTGTCTGCAGAACGTCAATCACCTGAACTTAAATGAGCTGTATTGCAGTCTCTAATATTATTTACATTTTTATTCTTAATCAACCTGCCTATCCTGTGCTAAGTCACACTTCAGAGAATTATCATCCAAGAAATGCTCAATCAAGACAGTAATTAGTCAACTTCTCCCTCCAATATAATAAAGGTCATGTTGTTTTGTTGGGTTTTTTCTTGCGTTTTTTTTTGTTGTTGTTGCGGTTGTTGTTGTGTGGTTTGTTTTTTTGTTTTGTTTTGTTTTGGTGTTATTTTGTTGTTGTTTTGTTTGGGTTTATTTTGTTTGTTTTTTTTTTCTTTTCAAGTAACAGGTTAAAAATCTGGCTATTCTAGACTCAAGGTAATCTTTCAGTTTGGGAAAAATACTGGGTGTATGGAATGCTGAAACAGATCCAGGGAAAGGATTAATAAAAACAACATACATTTTCCAGAGAAAGCAAGAACAATAATTCAATCTAGTCACAAGACTCAAACATTATTGTGTTTATTAGAAAAACACCTCATCATCCATTTTGCACAGCTCTCTTCTACGTTACAGATTTACTTAGATTCATTGAGTAAGTTTTATCTTGCCAAGGACTTTAATTTCCAATTCCTTTTTAAGTATAGGATTGAAAATAGAGCACTTGCCTCAAACATTGCACTTTATTCATTAATTCTTTTCCTCCCACCAATTCAGTCATCTCCAAGTAGAGGAAAGCAACCCTAAGGCGTACACAAACACTGACTGAACTGTTGACAATTAGTCAAAAATTCAAATAAACTCCTGAGAGATTTTTTCCTTTAGTTATGACAGTGTTGATATAGCTACCCAGCTACATCTTAAGAGATCTCAGTCAGATTCTCCCTGCTGCCAAAGGAAGGAACTGTGGCTGAACCAACAGCAAAATGTTCCAGCTGGAAACAACCACAGGTATCCGACCATGTCAAAATCTGGAGACACACTTTGTAAACAAAAGGTTTTTTTCCTTGTTTCAGGTTCAGTATTTTAACTTTGAGTGAAACAGCTCAAGTCTACACCAGTCCTGATTATTTTGTGGCATGTCTCAACACCCAAAATGACAACAGTACAGCAAGTAACCCAGAACTATGGCATGGGCAATGACAGCTGCAGCACCACAGAACCAAGCTGCATCTTACTGCATACCAGTTTACAGGCTGCAAGGCATGCTCATGCCTGCAAACGCTTTGGTCATGAGGACGCAGCCTATTCTCTTAGGGGTAACGTGCCAGTCTACTGCCCATCCCCTTCTACTGACCTGTAAACTAGAGCAGAGATAGGGCTGTACACAGACTTTTGAGATCAGTACCACTTCCAGTCAGGTGGAGGTTAAGTTTCAGTACAGTATTTTAAGGAATCCTTTATCTGTGACTCTGCAAAGAGGTGATTTAAAGCCAAGTACTTTTCCCTCTAGCCAAACACACTGAGAACACACACAGTCATGAAAGGATCAGAGAAGGTCTTCAAAACAGTGACTTTTGCAAGTGTTCATTAAACACAGCTATTTAACCCACAGTCCTGAAGGATTAGTAAATTTTATGACTCCCTCTGGGTTCCACATTACCATACATTTTTGGTTTTTTGTTTGTTTGTTTTTTTTTGTGTTTTGTTTTGTTTGTTTGTTTGTTTTTTACATATATGCTTCTTTTAAATATCCTGAACCAAACCAGAAACTTTCTTCACTCGACATCTACACGTCTCCCAAAGCTCATTCAGGAACACATTTTTAGCCAGCTTTTTGACTACAGAAAATAATTATTTCTTCAGAGTCTTAGGTGAAGGAGAAACTAAAGACTTTTTGGTATTAAAAAGGATGGCCATAACCCCAAGAAAATAAAAGTGGAAAATAAAAAATGGTAATTTGCATCAGCAGGGTAAGGTCAGGTAATAAAATCAAAAGGTGATGAGAAAGACTTTCAGAAAGACAATACTAGTATTTAAGCTTAAGAAGGAAATGTCAAAGAACACTATCTTTCCTTATTTCATCATCAAAACACAAAAGGGAGACAAAGAAAGGAACTGGAAAACTAACAGTGACAAAAAACACCAGAAATGAGAAGTTACCATATTTTTACAAAACAGGGAACTCTGCAAACCACAGATTTTGGAGGTGATCATGAAATGCTTTTTTTCCTCAACTAGTACAAAAGAGCCCTGACACCTCAGTGAAGCATAAATAACTCTAACTTTTAAGATTTCTAATAAAGAAATATTCATCGTGTCATAATAGCCAACAACAGATGGAAGACAACATGTAAGAGAGCAGAAATAACCCATGATTATAGGACTACAAGCTGCAAGAACAGTAGTTATCAAAACACTGAAGAGATAGAATGGGAGAAGAAAAAGACATTAGTGACATACACAAGGTGAAATAAACCAGAAGAGATCAAGTTAATCTTAAACAAATTAGGGGGGGACAACCTGGATAAGAAACTGCAGCTAGAGTCAGAGTGCTGATCAGGTTTGGGAAATTTGGTTTCTAGCCCTGGGTCTAGCTGTGCAAGTTTTATTTATGTAAAACAAAAAAAAAAGGATACCTCGGAGAAGAAAATCATACCATTATGCCAAGAAACAGTTGTACACCAATACATATGGCCTGTCTCAGTATTCACTACTCTTAAGTGCAGGAAAAAACAGTGTTTGACAGCCAAAGTATTCAGTCAACAGTAAAGCACCCAAACAACAACAAAATCCATACACCACAACACAATCTCCTGATCAATCTACAGGTCTTTGTGATACATCACCACAGTAGTCCTACATGGCTCTATTGACTTTTCCAGGCCATCTAGAAGCAAGTTTTCACCAAAAAATTACTGATATAAATACAGTAAATGTTCATCCTTATTACAAAAGCGAACAACTCCATTTATCTCTCTAAACATCTAAAAGAACTCTATTAAAATCACTTGTAGTTATTCAGTCTTTTGCCCAACACCATCCATTTTGGGGGATGGAGGTAGAAGATTTAAAATTAGTCCATGAATGTTGTAAAATTTTTTTAAATAGGTTCATTTCAAGACATGCAAGAAAATCCTTTATTAACTCAAAAAAAATTAAAATAGCACGCAAGGAGGAAAATAAGAGCATATCATAGACAGAAAAGGAAAAGCATTCTGATGTACAATACAGCAGTCTTTTAAAGGAAAATGACATTTCTGGTTGGAAGCAGCTAAGGTCTTTTTTGTGTATTTTTTTTTTCCCCCCCATTTGTCTGCTTCTTTAGGGATGGGGGGGATGTTTGTTTTTTTTTTCTGGTTTTGGCTTCTCTTTGTTTGTCATAAAGCTAGGTACTTGTGAAGAAATCAAGAGACAATTCACTTTGTGATTAGTTACGAATTAGCACAAAGATCTTGACAGTTGCATCTAGTACATCACACTTCAGCCTTTGAACTTCAGTAATGGGCAGCCTAGCTATCAAATCATCAGCTTCTCACAAGCTAGTAAGCTTGCTTTGTCCCTCATTTCTTTAAATCATACATACAGGTCTAGGCTTGGGGTTTTACGGTAAACAAAGATACTTCACTGAAGTACTGATGAAGCACTGATGACTGGCAAACAAACCAGATTTGTGGGGTAGTGCAAGGAATCTTCTCCTGAGCTGCTTTTGTAGGTCATCTTCAATTTCATTTTTCTGGATGCTTCCCCGATACTTCTCACCAGTTTCAACTGATAAGTTTAGTGTGAAATGGTTCACAGCACTCCAACTCAGTGCTGCAGCAAACCATCCAGAAGCAATAAAGAGTTTTTCAAGTTTGCTTGAAATACTTACACTCCAACCAAGCAACTTTTGCTACACCACTACCACCCCAATCCACCCCTAGAGACCATAAATTATCGCTTAGCTTTTATTCCCCTCATGGTAACACTCCCAACACACTTGTCACCAGGGGAAGGGAGGCAGGGCATAAAGCACACAGAAAATAAAAATCACATCAGCAGTGAAATATCTGATACATAACTCATTATAAATATTTGCTTAATGAGAATTTATTAGACAATGGGCATACTGAAGAAGCATTTCTTTTATTCAGCTTCTTAAAACAGAGGTTAAGACCTTAGTCCTGCATTTCAAGAATCTGAAAGCCTCTACTAGCCTCAATAACTGAAAGGCAAAATCGAGTATCTTCAGAATCAGTTTTAAGCAACAAAACTGAAAAGCAAAGCCACATTTGTCATGGTTAAAGTTTAAAAACAAACCAAACAAAAACCAACCAACAAAAAAAAATCAACCCATACCCAAACAAATTTGTAGGTGTACCTGATGATGCTGAATGTTCTTTATATTACAAGAAAACTCATGGTACAGTTGGAATTTATCAATATCTTTTTCATTTCCACTTTTGGATGACACTTTCGCCAAGGCTGACTGGATACAAATGTACCTTTGCTGACATCTGAATGAAAAAACCCAAATGTTAATAAAGTATCTTAGCATGAAACTTTTAGCAAGTCATTAGTGCTTACATTAAATAAAAAAGAAGTTTGGAGTCCCGTTCCCCAGTGCATTCCCACAGCATCAGTGGTGAATGGTGGCATAAGTGTCCTGAAGAGGGTTGGGTTAAGTATTGCCTTTGTATTATATATGCATTTTTAATCTTATTACTATTTTATTTTCATTAAAGCTGTTTTAGTTATCCAATCCCGAAGTGTCTCTACCTTATTCTCTTTCTCTTCCCACTGGAAGGGAGAGGAGCTAATAGAACGCACCTGTCATTTATCCAGTGGCTGGCCCAATCCTAAACCTTAACAGACTGACATAACATACTGACTGGAATATACCAAGAGAAAATATTCAAGCAGAACTCTGAAAAAGTTCAGCACAGCCCTTCTCCTGAAAGGAATGTATACTCAAAAGCCACCACCTGCACTTCAGTTTGGTCAGTTACTGGTTCAACTTCACAGAATAAATTTTGTGAAGTTGCAAAAAATGCATAGTAGTTATCTATTTTATACAAATGCAACATCTCTCTTGAATCTACTCAGAATTAATTTCTTGCTTGGATCACTTACGAGTCATTAAAAAATTTCATTATTTTTAGGGGTAACAGGCATCCCAAACAGATAGCTTTCTGAATGCTCCTGATGATTATTATAGATAGAACACACCCTAGATCAACAGGCTACATCTGCAGAGCACTGGGCATCCAATTAAGGAAACTCTAGTTGTCAAAAAAATTAAAGTGATAGTCTGGTAGTGACAGCATATCCTTTATAAAACAACCCCTTCACTGAAATTATCACATTCCTGGGCTCTAGCCTTTTGATGAAGTTGGCTGTTACTCACAATGAACGGTAAACAAGGGTCAACTAGACAGAACTGAGCTGATTCAGACCAACAATGCATGCTCCTGCAATGACACCTGCTCTTTGATAACCCTCTTTTGTCCCAGGTGATACACAGCATAGAGGAAAAAAAAAAGTGACAGTAATAGTTGCTCTCACCAAACCTTTAGACGTGGCAGTCTTGAAGTCACGTAATGTAAGAAAAAAAATTCAGCTAACACAGTCAAAGGATCAGTAACTCCTGCTTAAAAATAGTCCTATTGGCCTTATCGACTGCCCATGCCAAAAATCAATGGCAACTGCATGCTAATTATACTGATTTACATCAAGCTGTAAATATTGGAATAATAGCTTAGGCAGGTGCACCTCTTAAAAGTTACAGCTTGAAGGAAGTGCAAGGAAAGAGCTTTCCTATAGATGACTAACTTCAGGGGAGATCAGGTCTATACAAAGCAGAGCCACAGAGAATTCTTCAGGCTTTGAAAGCCACAGCACCAAGCCATGCTCACAGCAGATCTCTCTTCCACTAACAGCCAGATGAGCAGACAGGCCAATGAACGTACCCCTCCAGCACCGGGGAAGGAATGGAGCTAAATCAGTCTTACAGTAACACTGCTTTCACATCATTAAAAAAAGTTAGTTATGTATCTGCATGATAAGAGACTGAATCTTACCATGTAGCCAGGAAGTTTAGAAAGTAAGAGTCAAACTTACAGTTTCCTGATAAAATCCAGCGTATCTTTATCTTTAGCAAAGATGTCAGCTAAAATATGCTGCACCCCAGCCTCTACTTCCTGGATAGTTGAAAGTCCTTAAAAGCAAAACCAGTTAATAATTATAAAAAACCCCAATATAAAAAAAATAGTTTACACAACTGCACAAGCACTAATGTATACAAGCTGAAAGAAAATTAATGCAATATATCCCACTCACTTGCAGAGGTTTCAATGAAGAAATCCAATTCATTAGAATTTTTCTCTTAACTAAGCTTGCATTCTAAACCAAAATAGCTAACTCTGTAGCAGTGGTCAGTAACATGCTTTAGAGTAAAAAGAAAGAATCCTATAGCTTGAACATCCAGCACTGTCTCTTTCAATATACAAGACTTTTCACTTTGCTGTCTGATGGAACACCAATATCTTAAAAAAGCTTTAACAGCAGCATTTTTAAAACTGCATAGTTCTAATAACTAATATTTGTATCGAATCCAGATTGGGCTATGAAGTTACACACTATAAAAAAAACTAATCTTGACCTTTTTTTAGAAGGGAAAGGTAAACTTACCTTCCAGAAAAAAAAGTGAGAATAAAGATGTGATTACGTGCCTGAACTGATCATAAATTGTAGAGTCTGGATCCTTACATCTATGAGTTACTGTTTCTTTTGGTAAAAGTAATGCCATGCCAGAATACAATCCCATGGGAAATTATAAACCATTATATTGAATATGAATTGAGACACTCAATTTCCACAAGTGTTAATGGCAGAGAATCTGAATGAGATAGCATAGGCTGAAACCAGTCAAACTAAAGGAATAATCAAAAAGCTCCCATTCATCAAGCACCTCTCACATGGGCATTTGACTTTGTCCATTCACAAAACCATCATTTGCTTCTCTAATTAGAGAAATATTGGACCATGCATACAACTAAAGGGAAGAATGACATTGTCTGGTGAGCCTGCTTCCTTAACTTTCAAATATTTGACTATGAAACATGAAATGCTGTACTACTTTTATTTATTTTTAGTATAGTTGTTTATAAACACTGAGGAAACTTCTGCATGGCAAATAGTTCATCCTTTTAAAAGGAATTCACTCTGATCAAGCTGTACATAGGTTGTCAAACTGGCTCCAAAGTTGCTAAGTGACCCACTTCATGGATGTATGTATTTTCTGATGCATTTTTCAAATTAAAACCATTATATAAACCTAAGCAACATTATTTTTAGCACAGAATTGAAAACAGGGGTACTGATTTTCAAAAACTGAAATGTTATGATGCAATAAATAACATTTTCTTCTGAATGCACCCTAAATAATTCATTTGAGCTTTCACCGTGAAGATTTTATTTTTGCTCTTTAGACTCTAGCAGAATAGTCAAATATGTGGTTGCAATATACTGCTGGACAAAGTGCAGTCATTAATCACAATGTTTGGTAACTGATTTTCAATGCAAAGTTAAGATCATTTTATAAACATTTTAATAAAAGGACAACTGAAGTGGGAACAGTAAGAGTCATCCTCACTAAGGAGGTCTTTTTTTTTTTAAATTCAAAAGTGTTGGGGCAGGGAAGAAGAAAAGTACTTTATTTTAACACCAATCAGAAGGTTGCAGCAATCTTTGTATTTTATTGTCAGAGATTGCCCCCTACAGCTTCAGTCATAACTGCATTCAGAAAGAAACACAATTCTGCTGTCTACATGTGACAATCACATTGTTAAAGTTCCTGCTCAAATTTCAGAGATTACATCTCCTCCAACCCCTACTGTTATTCAGTAACAGACAATCTCCTGTTCACTCCCAATTATCAAGGCCAGTTTTTTACTGAGATATGCTTTGATGGTTGACATTTACTTCAGTACAGAGTATGAGCATAAGCCCCTTGTACAATGGGTGATGAATCCTCAGTAAACAATTCAAGTAAGCGTAGAACCTCAGGTGTGCAGAGCAGTTCCCTCTCTCTTATCAGTAAATACAGATGTCAACTACAATATCAAGACTTCTGTCTCTTGTATACCAGAATTATTACTATTTACAATACTATAAAAACAGTAAAGGTTGAAAAGCCATGACATTAAATGTAAACTCGTACCACACTGCTAAAGAACTGCTGAATTTAAAATAGTTGCATAACTTCCGGCAACATAAAAAAAATGAAATGATTCTCTCAAAAATATTTTCAGACATTTAGGACACTGCTGATCATAGAAGCAGAGCACTTACCTTTGGTATCAGGTCTAATGTAAGAAAAGAGATTGAGTTCCATAGGATTCTGCAGAAGAGAAAGTGCAGCAGGTTCTAATCCCAGTTGCTTGGCCCTCTGGGCTTTGGTGCCTTTACTCCCAGTTTTATAAGGTGCAGACTTAAAACAAATTAAAAACATAGTTATTAAAAGGCAAGGAAATATTTCAGTCATGTTATATATTTTGCATTATGTACTATTTACTTAGCAAGACTACATATAAAATAAGGGTGATCTGAAAAAGTCTAGTGTACTGACCACATGGTCTAATTCTTCCAAAGTTCTGCAATTTAATAATGCTGTTAAAAGGCATCCAGATAATTTTCCTTCTTTCTTCAACTTCTGTATCATTGTATGAGTCTTTTTTGCAACAGTACTAAAATAGAAGAGATTGATATTAGCAGTCACATCTCATGGTAGATTAAAAAGGCTATTTATTAATTGTGACCTTGTTTATTACACTGCTGAAGCTCTCTGAACCCCCTGAAGATTGTATCTCAAGTTAATCCTCAACAAACCCAGCCTAATAATACAAAAGAGTTTCTAATTATCACTCTCTCCAATTAGTTCAAAACTGTATTAAAACATCATGTGGTAGCTGTAAGAAAAATCATCACAGAACACTACTGGTCATTATTGCTATATATGTTTTTGGAAGTTTACCGGCCTGGAAAACAAATAGAAAGGCCCTAAATTAAGTCCACATTGACAAGCACTTTACTGCTGTAATTCATATCAAAACAGTATCAAGTACAGACTAACAGATTTTAATCTCTCTGACTTTCAATAAGATACCTGTGAGCAACCACAAGCAGCAAAGGTATTTTGTTCTTATTTAACTTATTTGTTTAGAGAACTCTCTTAGGTCACCTTCCCTCTTTGGAAACAGTTATCTTGCTAGGAAATACTGGGGAGTACAAAGAGGAAGAGGTCATGTTAATAGATCAGCTGGCAAGTATTTCCTTGCCTTCTCCAGAACAAAAAGCCCCCAAAAAGCAAGAAGGAACGAGAACTGTCTCGTCTACCACTGCCGTGGGCTTTGCTGATCATTCCTTTGCCACAATGGTCTGGGATAGTTCAGCCACCCTTCCTGGGATGCTACAACCTCAGGCAGTGCTCTTCACTACAGGCTTTGCTGTCCCAAGCAGAGCACTAAATGACTGTTAGATTCTTTTTCTAAGGGTACAGCTTACATCTAATCAGGCTACATATCTCAGGAACCTATGAACTACCTTACTAAAACTGCACAGAAAAAAAGTCTTCCTAAACTGCAGAGAAATTAGGATCTTAATTTTTCTTAGACAATTAATACTGCTGGATTGTTGCTTATAATAAAAAAATCCAGACGCATATCAAGTATAATTACCTCTAGTTTTAAGAATTGTTCTTTACAAGCCCTTTTATAGTTGTAGGTGCATATAAAATGCCAAAACAAGGGACACAGAAGCAGGAGTCAGTTGTTAGTTCCCCACCCCAGGATACCTCCCTGTAATAGCTTACCGTAGCTCTTCCAGTGTTTGCTGGATTTCTCGCAAGGAATCAGCCTCCAGGTTATTGATGAGCTCTTTTCGATACCGAGCAATAAAAGGAATTGTGTTTTCTTCTTGAAAGAGGCGAATTAAGTTTGCACATACCCATGGTTCAACATTTGTTATTTCTGACAAGGCCTATCAGATAAAGAAAAAAAAAGCAAAACCACAACCAAAAAAAACATTTAAGAGAGGTGACAGATTGCTTTAAACTGCCTCTCACTCAAAGTTCAAAACTACCCCCAGATTATTACGCTGGCTAGCAGGGTCTCCTGTAAAACAGGACACCAGGCTTCTCATGGATCCACCCACCACACCCAGTAGCTCAGAAAGACATGCAGTAACCAATGCCTCCAGAAACTTTTAACTACAGAAAAAGTGCAGAAAGGAGTGCCTCTGGAGGGAAGGGGAGGGGAGAAGTAGTCAGGAAGACAACAAATTGCACATGGCAACTCAGAAAACATGAAAATTTCTCTTTTTTTTAAAAAACAAAACACCGACATACTTCAAGGTTAAGCAAAACCAACAAAACCAAACCCCCAAACCCTGAGCTGATCCAAATGAAGCCTCATAAAGTTAAACATGATTTTGTATAAATTGGGCCAAAAATTTCTAAAAGTTCTAGTGTATCAATAAGGAATCAAGGACAAACTATGGAAGTAGCTTAGCTTAGTAATATTTTAATTATCATGGTTTGTACTTGACAGTTATTCCATAAGTCACTGATAGAAAAGACTTTCAAAAGTTTTATTCGGAAGCCTAAAAATATAACACCTGAAGGATCATATTCACTGCTTTTAGAGCAGCAATGAAGATCAAATTCTCTATCTACATTTCCAAGAATATTCTAGAAGACTCAGGAAACAGAATTTTACACCTTTCTTAAGCAGGCAGTATTAAGAATGATCAACAAAATGTGTCCAATCTATTCCCATTCTGTTTATAATAAAATTTTCCATAAGCACACCCAGCCTCACAGAACAGGAGCTATCCTAAAACTGACTTCACCTGAATGGTTTTGAAGTTAATGTCCTACAAAAACAAAGATAACTCCCTTGATGTCACTGCTGTTCCAAGAACACAAACTCCTCAATGCTACTGTATATGCTCTCAAATGAGACTACAGCAAAATGATCCATATGAACTAAATGTTAAATTCTGAAACTGAGCACGCAGCCATCCCAAATCTTTCAGCATCCTTTCCCGCAGGAGTTTCCATTGACTATATCCACACAAAAAAAACCAAAACAACACAGAAGAAATGTGCAAACTGTTATAGTCAAACTTTGTATTAAGGACTGCCAGAGTCACTGACATTACAATAACGTTAAGGTTTGAAGTTTTAATAGCTACCAACCAACATGTCATATTTCTGCATGTGTTATGACAATTTAAGCAGAGGTTAAATGACTACACAGCACAATGACTCTCTGACACTCTTAACTGATGCCAAGGACTGAAATTGTATTCAGTATTTGCTCAGTATTTGTATTTGTTCCAAGTGCTAATTATGTAGGAAATTGTTTCATCGATACCTCAGAAAAGGAAAAGATCTCTCACCTGTACAATATCCCAGTTCATTTCAAATTCTTCTTTTACTTTGTTGCCTCCTAGACTTTTAGCTGGCTTTCCTTCAGGACATGTAGTCGACTTAATCTTTTTAAGAGGTGGTTCATCAAAAGCAAAATCATCTTCAGATTTCTCATTTTTCACTTGATTTCCCACAACAGGAATGCTCGTTGAAGGTTTTTCATCACTCTCTAAAGTCTTTACATTCTTCCCTTGGAATGAATTTATTTCCCTTTTTTTAGGCACTTCTGGCTTGCGATTTAAAGTTTTTGTTTCAGTGCCTATGTGTTCTTCCTTAGGTTTTAGAAGTTGAATTCTATTGTCTTCTGCAGGAGCAATAGGCAAAGATACATCCTGCCAAAAAGGTATTGAAGCCATATTAAGCATTGACTGCTACAAACTTTTCAATTCAACATTTCACTCAAAACCTAAAAAGAGCTGTTATTAGACATCATTTTTCCAAGTGATGTCTCTGTCTGGCAGGGAAATGTCAAGCCAGAAATCAAGTAACCCAAAATATATCTTGTGTGAAGGAAAGGATACAAACATATCCAGCAGAACTGTGTCAAATAAAATGATCTTGGAAGACCTTTAATTGGGCTCTCCTTCAGAAGACACTGACCTACAGTCCTTGCCTCCACTCATCTGAACAAAATAAGGAACAACAAGGCATGGAAGCACTCTTCTAATGAGGTGTTAAGCGCAGCATGGCAACTGGAACTAATATGAGGTCCAATAAGATATTGTTTAACCTTGGCCAACCCACACCTTCTTTCCTGAATTTTCTCAGGGATCACCTTCAGAATTCAGGATTGGCTTCTGTCATGACCTGACCTCTGATGTTAATCTTTGTCAGAAGTAAGTAATTTCTGGTAGAAGTGCATCTTACATTCATCATTATCAAAGTGCAATCCTTATTGAGTTGAACAGCCATGCAAGAAAACCTAAGTACGGGCCTTCTTTTTGTTGTGGTACCCAGCTGCTGAGAAGGTAGAAGAGATCAGAAGTGCATCACAGAAACTAGAGATATTACAGCATCTAGTTTTCATTACAGAAAGAACAGAGATTTTTATTTCTTTTGTGGAAAGAAATCTCCAGGGAAAATAATGTCCTGTTATCACTGGCCAAAAATTTAAAGGAGGGCCTTTCTATCTGGGACACTTAAATATGTAAGAAAGCCATGTTTATCAAATAGACTGAATAGTCACAGTAACAGTGGACTTAAATGAGCTGATCTGACTCAGGCAACCAAGCAAATAAGAGTTACTTGCTCATGTTTCTTGCAAGCCATAGTAATTAAACATGTCTTGCTTACAGACACTCACCATTTCCTCTTTTATTGCTACCTTCTTGACCTTGTTCCTGGCCACAGCTGACTGTGGACCAGCAACTTTTTTAGGTTTTGCCTCATTTTTCTTTGGCAGCCGAGATCTCTTAGCATTTTTGCTTTTTGGCTGCCATTCCTCCTCTTCCTCCTCTGATTCAGAGCTCCTGAAAAACAAACAAGTAAACAATATTGCTTATGAAAAGAATTAAAAAAATACATAAACAATACAGTCTGAGCATTGTCTGATCTGAAAGGAAGTGAACAGGAATAATTAAGAGAAAGCTAGACAGACTCAACAAATACAGGCCTTTCATACTGTTGCAGAGTTAGTGGCTGGAACAATTTACCAGGCTTTCCTGAAGAAGGTCACTGGGATGTATACAAACGTGATTCTGTTTGGAAAACTGGCAATTCAGTTTCACCTTATATTCACTGTGAGCATGAAGAGCATAAGTAATTTGTGGTTTGTAACTAATCAGAAGTTTGGTACTTTAAAAACTTGTTAATCAACCTCATGCTTAGCATAAACCTTTAAAATATCCTAAGGAAAAAGTAATCTTACGAATTAAGAAATGAAGGTATTTCATCTTCTGATGTAAGGGCTTTAGCTTCAGATTTCACCTTCCTTGGTAGAGAAGACATCTGAAACAGACAAGAAGAGAGAAATAGAACATTTGGTTCAAGTTGTATTCTCTTATTCAGCCCTTTAACTCGCTGCCAAGTGTGCCCTCATAATGTCTTCAGAAAACACAAAAGTTTCCTCTAGGTTAAGCTTGGATTTCTTAGTATCCAAGAATTTAGGCCACAGCAGCACACATTCAGCAGTCTTTTCAACTGAACAAACTGACAAACCAGCACTAGAGTCTCTCAAATTATTTCTCTCTTTAAACTGAGGTAATTATTTGGCTTGCATGTAAAGCTATGCAAGCAAAAAAGATGGTCCTTACAATGTATTACTGAATGTCACACATACATTATTCCAGTCTTTCTTCCACCAAGCTAAGAAGCACAGCAAATAAAATTGAGATCTGGTAAAGTATGCTATCATTTTGATGTGAACAGGAGTACAAGATTGTCCATTTTGATCTAGAATTCCACCTTTAAAGACAACCCATTGCTTGCATGAATAAAAGCTTTCAAAGAGCTGCTCATAAGCATATAGAAAGTGCATAAAACAATTACAAAAGGTAACAAGAGATGGCATAGACTTTCTCATGGCCCAAAATTCATACCTACAATGGCTGAATAACAATCAGTTATAAAATTTTTGGCAGTGGTTGGACCCATTAATTTCAATACTTATATCCAACAGTTTTAAATAATTTTAGGTACTCTCAAAATTTTACTTGCCAGAAAAAAAAAAACAAACAACGAAACACAACACACACCACATAAAAAACCCACCATAAAGCACTTCCGTAACTATAAAATTCATAAATATATCATTCTTCACATTCTGTTCTCCTACTGTTTGTGCCTTGACCTTTGATCCAGCCTTACCACAGCCATGTGCGTCTTAAAGTCCCATGTGTTCACACACAAACTCGATAAGCATTTTACAAAGTGCCATTTAACTCATTTAACTGCGGCATAAGGACTATTGAGATCCACATCAAAAAGCACCAGCTATGAGCCTGCCTGCAAAATACCTTCTTGTAGCAATCATCATGGTCAGTACCAGGCCGGCGTTTCTGTGCTGTTCCTGTGACTGAAATCCCATTATGTGACTGGTTATATTATACATCTACCACAGGAAAACATAAATCTCCACAAAACAGAAACCACTTACCTTATTAGCTTCCCTGGTGACTTTTCACCATCAGTTCTAAGACACCTGCAATTTCACCCAGCCACGCTACTTCTTGGTTTTCCTTTGCTCTTTATACCTGAATGGTCATTATAATAGTTCTGAGTTAATTCATTAAGTATTCACACTACCTCAGGGCCACAAAAATAACAATTCCATTTTATATTGTATTTTAATCTGTGAATGGGGAAAAAACCCCATCATTCATGTTCCAGCCACTGAGATTTCCATACTTAAGCAACATCTGACCCACATGGATCTCTGATCCATTTTTTGCAGGCACAAGGATACTTATCACATGGGTCAGTCCCATAGTTCCCCATTTTCAAACTAGATGTTTAGCTTACAGTATCATTAACAGTCAGACTTCAGCTAATCCAACTAGGTGGGTATTTTCTAGTATTCCAGGCAATTTTGGAAACCAATGATCAGTTTTTAAACACTTTAACCAGCTTCTTCATAGTTACCCATGGAATCATAGGAAGAAGGAAAAAGCCAAGACACACATTATGTCACCTGAGGTCAGCATTCCCCCTACATAACATCATTCTCTAAACCTCCTGACAGTTTTGAATACTCAGCACATCACCATGGTAGTTTGGGGGTTTACCCAAAAGCCCAGGTAAAAGGAAAACCTTAACTGAAAGGTCTTTTTTCTGCTAGTATTTTCCTCATTTCAAGTGGCCAAGGGCAGGGTCTTGAAATACCTCAACATTTGTACTGTTACATGAAGTAATATTACTGGCAAGAATGAAGCTTACTCTATGAAGTTAATTGCCCTTCCTGCCATTCAACACTGGTGACAGATTTAACTCTTTGTATCAGCATAAGAATAGACGAGCTCCTTGGTCTATGATATCAGGCATTTCCCACAGTCTTCATAAAAATGTTACTTGCTCCTACATCCTTCAGTCCAAGTCTACTTGTCTTACTTGAATTACCATATAGCAAATATATAAGTGGCAAAGGAAAGCATGAAATAGAATAGAAACTGACAAGGGCCTAAATCTTTATGGGACAGTTCAAAGTTTGTTTGTTTATTTCCTGTGTTTTTCACTTCAAAAAGACATTAGATCATCTTTTAAGTGTTTGTTGCAGTCCTTCGGAAAGCTCAATCCAGAAGATCTAAGATGACTAGACCATCACAGAATTTGTCCACTGTCCTACTCATCAATACTGTGTCAGTTCTTACAAGCATATAGTGATTTGGGACTGACCGCATACACATCAACTCCAATATTAATTATGTTATTAATGTATGAAATTTTCTCCAGAAGAATGGTAACTTTGTTCCTAAAAGGTTTTGTACCTGCACTTAAAAGTTAACTTGAAGTAATGCAAGAGGTGAATTTAAAACAGAGAGGTTGGGGAGTCTCCTTCTCTAGAGACTTTCAAGACCTGCCTGGATATGTTCATGTGTGGCCTGCCCTGGGTGATCCTGCTCCAGCAGGGGGGTTGGACTCAATGATCTCCAGAGGTACCTTTCAACCCCTACCATTCTATGATTCTCTAAAGGACAAAACAGAATAACTCTGAACACACAAGCCTTGTTCAGAAGCCAAACTGGAGTTCTAGCTCTCAAAATAAAAGCCTAGTAACAAAAAGCATATGTGAGATGAATATCGGACATAGGGTGTCACAAAGAAAAAAAAGTCACAGTATTTCACTGTGTGGAGAAGCCACAATATAACCACCTCCCCTTCTAATAATGTATTCAACAAGCTAACTGTACTTCACATTTGTAGAAAAAGTTACAGTTACATATAATCTTTTTGTTTACAAAAAAGTTCGGGGTTTTTCTTGTGTTGTGTTTGTTGGGGTTTTTTTTAACTCTAATCCACAAGAGTACTTCTGATTTGATTCCAAACTGCCAGACAGCTGTCTGCTAAATTTTCCTCCTGAGCTGCCTGCATTAGGGTGTGCTAACACCTACAGTTAGTGACTAAGAAAAACAGTCCTTCTGTGATTCACTGTGGGTGGTGGGGAGGGAGGCAAGGAAGAGGAAGAAAAAGCATCAAGTCTAAATGCCAGTGATGATGACAAATAACTATTACAGATTAAAAAAAAAAAAAAAAAGGCTTAGAGACAGTCCCTGAAGTGAGGCAGGAAGAGTCAAGAAACAGGCAAACACAGATATGCTCCACATGGGGCATCTACAACGCTGACTGCACTGATGACAGGACAAGGCAGTCAAACATGCCATTGCCTGCTGTATACTCTGCTTCTACCAGGTTATGGTTAGTCCCTTATATCTCCTGCCTCAAGTGCTGAGGGAGCTTGGAAGAGCGTTATTCATCCCAGAGCATGCTGGGATCAAGAGAGCATGAAGCTGACCACTTATGTCCTATAGTATTTTCCATATAGGCTGCCTTCAGTGGGAAAATTGCCTTTACCTCTCCCTTCTCTGTCATCTCCAGGTGATACTCCATACTTAAAGTGAGGGTTCATTTCGACCCTGAGGAAAGAAACTATAGCTTGCGTGTCCCCTTCCCAAATCCAGAAAAGTTCCATATGTGTAGAATAGCCAATCACAAAGCTGAAAAATTAAGAGTAACCAATTTATACCCATCAGGCCAGAACAAACAATTTTTCCCCCTCCTGTGTCTGTATTCAGTGTCACTGAACCTTATCCCAGGTGTTCACAGTGCTTGGTGCCTCCTGTATGTACGCTCAAAGGCAGTGAAGATGCAGTATCCAGTTATGTGCACAGATTATTCGGCCACCCTGTGCAGGATTTCACTGGCTTGCCAATTGGCATATTGAGCTCCTACAGGCTCTGTTCTAGCAGCCCCCTTCACATCTGAGGCCAGTAAACTTCCAAGTAACATTTGCTAACACGTTCTTTCTTATTTGATGTACTTTGTCTGAAGCTGCCTTAATTTTTTTTAAATGTCATTTGAGAAAAAAATATTCTTAGCAATCATCTCATCAACAGCATTTTACTTCCATGCCAGGCATCATGAGCTAGGCCCTGGAAACTTTGGACTTGCTCACAGACTTAAGCCCCCAACTCCTGTTTCCTTACAGATCTGCATATGATCTTTTGCTTCTGTGCCATAGGCTGAAACCTTAACACTGAACCTTCACACTAGAACCTTAATTCTCTATTCAAGGGAAAACTCTTCTTGTCCCTCTCCTAATAACAACAGGCAGCATGAAACAACATTGCTTGAAACACCCTCATTCTCTTTGCTTCATACACTCTATAACCACTAAAGCCTTGCTTCTCCACAAAACCCAAAACAGTTACAGCATGTTCTTCAAAAGTACTTCCACTTAAAAAAGAAAGAAGACTTTGCAGAGATATTATGCTGTTCAGTGAAGAAAAGCTGAAGCTATTTAAATCATTGCTATTGCAGATAAATATATCTCCCAGGTCTACTCTCCAAACTGGCATCAGTTTTGCTGCCAGTTGTTTTGTTCCCACCACTTCCATTCTCTGCATCCAATGCAGAGCTACACAAGACACTAGAGCTATCCCAATGGCTGTAAATAGCACACTTCTCCCTGCCTGTCAGCCAGTCATTAAAATAAGGCTACAGTAGTTTGGTGTTGGGTCACACTAGGAATAAAGAACAGTGACAGAATAGCTCCTCTTATACTTCACTGTACAGAATCTTCATATGGGGATGCACAAAATACACAGCAAGGAAGTAATCAATCATTCCTCTGGTCTCCTTTTCCAAACAGTAGTTCTAGGATGCATGTAAAACAAGAGACATAGGCTTTAAAAAGGCCTTATTATGTTAAGAAGCAATCCAAGTCTCAACTGGAGACTGAAGTCTCTTCAAACTCCCTAGTCCTGCAAAGATGTTACCCATTAAAAGTAAATTTCTTCATATGTGAACCCAGGTGGCATAAGCAACTGATTGAATAGAAGTTTTAATAACTGTTTAAAAGTAATTAAAAAAAAAAAAGACTCCCCCACCCCACACAAACCCCCCCACAACCACAAACCCAACCACAACCCCAGACACCCGACACCCACAACA
>JANHFX010000563.1:66406-171481 GCA_027560015.1 Chloroceryle amazona | reverse complement strand
GCTGCTCCGCCCGGGCCGCCTCAGCAGCCCCCACCAGCTGCCGGCCCCCGGCACGGCCGAGCCTCTTTCCCGCCTTCAAAAGCCGCCATTTCTCTCCCTTCCCTTCCCTTCCCCAGCGTGAGCTGTCTCCGCTGCAGCTCGTCAGCTCGGCAGTGGACCGTTATCGCGCTTACGCCTCGTTATAAATGAATTGCAGCTGCACTAAAATCAAGCAATCCTGCCCGTGTTGCATGTACAGAGTTACTTACAGCAAAATAGCTCTGCACCTGTTTCAGATAATTGAGGATTTGTATAAGAAAGATGGACCACTGGGAAGGGAAGGTCCAACACACGTGCGGGTTGCAGGGTGGATGCCCAGGCAATTGAGTATACTTGTAAGAGCATATTCTGTCAGCTCCTCCTCGCTTTAAAAATTTCTGGTATTTTCTGACTCCTTTCTGCTTTGTGTCCCCTATAGCACAAGAAATTGACACCGTAAAGCATGCTTGTAAAAAAAGGGACGGGTTATTTCTTTCCAGGGAATGCAAGAGGAGGAGAGAGCAGTGCACATGAATGAATGGTGTGGCTCACTATGAGGAAAGCCCTGGGAACGACAGCAGCTACCTGCCCTCTCAGCTGGCAGTGGACATGAACACATGGATTTCTTGCCTGCCTGCCCGCCCCCAGAGAGCAGCAGCATTTTCCCCCGGTCACGTGCAGCGATACCAATCAAAGAATGAGAGGCCCTCCCGGGATGAAAGATTTCTATCATCTAGGATTTATCTGGTAAGGAAGTAAAGTGCTTTTAAATCCTTGAAATCTGTTCACATGAAGGTGAGTGTCAGGAAAGTGGAACTGGGAAAACACCATCAAGAACACAGATAACTCAAAGCTGATGAATTGAGCAGGAACCTTTCATACCAGAGTCTATGAATTAAAGACAGGAAAGATAAACAACAACAGAATAAAGTCAAGGCAAGTAGAGCAGGTGGGATAGGGAACATGTATTTTTCACTTAGCACTTGAAATGTTGCAATGTTCAGAAGAGATGCACTTCATTTGATGTGGACCTTCAGTCCCCACCAAAGGGAGACATGTGAAGTGTTAGCTGATTCCAATGTAATTGTACAGCTATTTGGAAGGCAGTGAGCACACAAAATGTCAACTTTCTGGCTTGCTCTTTATTCTGTTTTACTAAAAGTTATATGAAACAAATTAACAACCCAATGTGTCCTTTAATAATACAAGAGAGGGAGCTTTTCCCTGAGTTACCATTTTGGTTCTGATTCTTCTTCTGTGACTACCTAGTCAGATAGGTAATTGTGACTATAATTGTTTTCCATCACATAAAGATGTAACTAGAGGCAGAAGGCTTTTTAAGTTATACCATGAGCAGCATCATGATAAACATTATTCTCTGCTTTGACCCAAGTGTGTCTGTGCTTTGGCTGCCTGAATTAGATAAAAAAGAAAGCACTAGCCTTGCATTACTCTTAAGAATAAGACAGGCAGCCATGATTATGCATAGCAGAGACTAAGACCTAAGTAAACAGATAAAGTCTATCCAGTTCTTGGCTTTGCTTCTGTAAGGAATATCAGATACTGCAACTACAATGATGGACACATTATCTATCAGGCAACTACTAGATCACCACGATCACCTTTGAGCCTGCCAAGCTGGATTATCTTTCTTTCCTGACTTATTTAGGTATGATTATGAACAGAACCCCTGTGATGAAAGGTTCATACTCCACTATTCTTCTAGCCCTGCACAAACTTTTGAAGACAAATGATAGTCCTCCAGTGCTGATGCTTGACTCTAGGCAGCAGACTACAAGCTGCACTTGATAAAGGACGGTGCAAAAAGTTGAGGTTTACTAAACCCAGGTAGGAACATTTGCTGTGATTTGGTGGTGGCTGTTTCTCTACGGAGAATTCTTTTTATTGGGACTAGTCCTACAATGTTTAATTAGCAGCAGAACAACCCCGAAATTATTGTGATAGACAACATCACAATAAACAGCAACATACATTTTGAGAGTTAGGATTTGTCTCTGCTTATAATTCTATTTTTTAAGCACAGCCCTTCTTGTGAATAAGCATTTTCAGCATTTCCCCAAATAAATCCATGATCTGCTCCCTGCCTTCTCTTCTCACGCAAGCACTCCAAATGGTGGTAAGCTGCCCCTTCTGAGGTGCTGTGTTGTGTCATACCACCCATGAGAGGCCATAAGAGCCTGAAAAGTCAACATAAGGAAGAGAAGGTGAGAAAGGGAGAGTGAAAGCCTAGCAGCTTCACAGGCCCCATCTCTCCATACTGAATGATACTGAAGATGCTCCATTCCTTTGCTGTGCAGCTGGCTCACGTGATTTGGTTAGTCACTGCATTCCTTTTTCAAAACCTAATCTGCATCCCAAGCTGCCTGTTATCTGGAGCTAGGAAATTTCCAACTGCAGTACTCTGTCACTCCATACTACCTAAAAGCAAAACTCTAGCCCTCAACTCGTGCATCTGGGAATTTAGGTGTCTAATACCTTTGTCTGCTGGGCAGCAATGAGTCCTGCATGCTTGTTCTGCATCATGGAGAGGAGCCCACGTCAGCCTAAGCACTGACAACAGGCTCTCGACCACAGCATGGGTTTCTCTGAAGGCTAATTCACTCAGCTCCTCTGTACTGCCAGATCTAGAACTGTTATTCCTAGAACTGCCTGGGAGATATCATGGATTTTGTGCAATATTACAGTCACAGTCAACTGTAGGGCCAGTGACAACTGCCAGGCTATCTGGTCCTCACAGCTGCATCATGTTCCCTTCTTCCAAGCAGCACCCAGAGGGGCTGTGGAGAGATGGCAGGCATGCAGCATTCAGTTTTGCTCACTCTGATCATCAGCAACACAACAGTGATGTGATTTACCTGGCCCATTCTTGCTGTGCATTAGTGCAACTTCCACAGGAATATGGTAAAGCAGTGATTAGAGAACATTCATGGAAACACAGATTGCTTTTCACCTATTATTCACCCAGGATTGTGAGCTAGCCTACCATTTTTAATTTTACATATCCTATTATCTCAGAAGATGGCAAAGACCGAGACATATGACACTTATCCCAGAACAGGGACTCTGAAACTGAGACACTCACAATGGAGTTTTACTGTTAACCTGGAGATACTGTGTTAAGTCTCTGTGGTTTAGTCAAAACCTAGTCTTTTCTGCCAGTTGTGTCAATCTCTGTGAAGTAAGAGCTTGCCTATCAGAAATCCTAGAAGAGGGAAACAGGGAAGTAAAACTCATTTCTCTGTTCTCATTGTTTATTAGATGAAAGTAGTTTACAGCCTTGCTTGAATTAGAGTGCCTTTTGGAAAGACCTAGTATTAAAAGCTGTGTTATCTCATTACAAATTTTGTAAATCATGAACCTGTAAGGGGAACAATGGATTTGTTTCCTATGATATAAAGAGGCTTAGATAATTGGCATAGTTGTGAGAAAAACACGATTAACTGTTTTTTTTTTTAATTTATGTACATATAGATGTCTTGCTTGAGTGACACATTTCAATTTTATTTAAATTTCATATGGAAATATAATGAAGTGTCCATTGTAGTTTTCTGCTTTTGAAGTGTCTCTGTCCTCCTAAGAATTAAGGACTATAAGCAAAGAAATCCAGCCTAGATTCGCATAACAGCCCAAGCCTCTTGTACAGTAAATTGCCATGTATCTTTTCTATATGCAGTATGCTCAAAACCAAGGAATTTGTATGTTACATTTGAATAATGAGCCAAAATAAGATAATTCCTCTTTGCTGACAGAAACGCATTAGCCACTAGCACCAATAACCATTCTTCAGTACAGAAATGTGGTTTTTAAAGTAGGGGTAATTGCAAAACAGCTAACCAGAAAGGAAAATCAGTTCCAAAAAAAAAAAAAAAAAAATCACATCTGATTGATGTACTTGACAAGTGGGTAATAAAATTAGGTTCTGCTCAGAACAATTTGAAATAATTGATTCAGTTTATGACTTCAACCAAAATATGCAAAAAATGCAACATTCTTTCACAGTTGTGCTGTAATTGTTCATATTACTAAGGGAATGAGAAAGGGGGGAGATGACTGTTAGAGGTTCTTTATGAAAATGAGCCTATTGTAATGAGTTTTGTTATGAAAATGGCTAATTAGAGAATGTGGATGGGATATTTGAAGTATCACATGCTCTGCAATGCCCATGGACTCTGTGTGTTACCTATCCAATACACATAATACCAGTGTCTCCTGGGGACCCAATTGTGTATGGAGTTTTACTGAAGCCTCTGATTCTGTATCTGCCATCCATCGTAGGTATGAATGACATCATTGAAATGCTTGATTTCCTCCCCAGTGTCTCTTCAAGTCTGCTGAGACCAGATGATGTGCTTGATTTGACAGTTTTTAGGTTCTGTGCCTGGAGGCAGATTATAATCCTTACAAAAGGTCCTTAACTCCATGGTTCACTCCACTTCTAAGCGAAAAAACAGTGAAGCTGGTTGCCTGGCAAAACCACAGAGGGCTGACCCTTGTGTGGGCATGTACAGCTGAGGATCTGATGCTTTTTTCTGGGTGTGAATGCTGTCTACCTCCCTGCCGTGTGTTGCTGCGCCACATAAATCACTCCAAACCCTCCTGGGGTGGGGCACAGGATGGGACAGGGAGCAGCTTAGGCAATGGCTACACACTTCTCTCCACATATAAAAAGATGCACAGAACTGGCTGAAAGAGGGATGTAACTAACCTCTTCACAGCTAGGCTTGGTGACAGCAAGCAGCAAGCTATGAAGGCATTGATGGACCCAAGAGAAGACTTTGTTTCTTTCAGTAAATAGGTAGCACCAAAAGAAAAAAAAAAAAAAAAAAAAGGAGAAACAACAGTGTGAATATCTTAGTTCAGTCAACTAATTTAAAAATGTGATTTTTGGGCCAGGAGCAACTCATTAGCTGCAGCCTAAAGCTGCAGTAAGTCTCAGTAAATCTTAGGAACAATTGAATGATTTCATATTATAAAAAGCTTGTTATAATAAATGGACATTTTAAGTGCCAGGAAAATAGTACCTTGAAGCAAAATCTTGTAAGGAGATGCACACACTTCCAATTACATGCTGTCTTGACCACTTCTGCATGCATTCAGTTGCTTAGCACCACTGCATATACTCAAATTCTCAGCTGGAGAGTTCATAATTCTCAGCAGAAACATTTCCCTGATTAGGAAAAATAAGGGTTAGAAAAGTACAAAGAAATGTTTTCAGGATATGTTAAAGGTGATAAAATGCTCGGGAATGACACAATCCCCTTAAGTCTTTAGAGTAGGATTTATTCCGCAAGACAAAATACAGCTTTTTGAAGTTCTCTCCATTTCCACATGATAACTTGCACAGAAAGAATGAGATGAACTATTTTCTGTGGCAAATGGAAAGTCAGGTCTATTAACAGGGTTTATAATTTATTCTGTCTAAATATGTGGACTGAAGTAGGTCTTGTGAAATATTGTACTATAGCAGGAGAGTGCCTTGCTTTGTTTCATTTAACTGAATATCAATAAATAGCTTCTTTTGATGCATCATCTTTCACCAGGTGCTTGCTAGGTTTTCATTAAATAATAGCTTTATTTATTTATTTGCCTTGACTGAAACATTAGTTCCTGCGAAGAAACCTTAAATCAGGGATTATAAGCACATGTGGCATAGGGCAATTATTCCTATGCCTTTAGAATACTCAGTCAGCATGCATATGGAGTTGAAGAGTGCTGGAAAGGGAGAACAGAATGAAAGATCTGGATACACACACCAACTGCTTGCTCTTTACTGAGGCATAACTGCTAGCGGCTTTGTTGGAAGCCTCTAAGTAAAGATTGAAAAGGCTTAAGTTGTGGGTCAATGAGTAAGAGGTAAGATCTTTAAGCAGGTCACAACATTACCTGTTTTCAAGTTTCAGTGCATATGAATCTGAAGCATCTCTGCCTTAGCAGGTGCAGGTTCTGTAAGATTATTTGCAAGAAAGGAAGCACCTCAGATAAGATGCTTTGGCTCATCACTGCTTTGAGCTTAGTCTTGTTTTCAAATAGATCCTCAGAAGGATTTGTATTATCTCCCCAGCCTGCATGTCTAATCTCCTAAATCCAAAATACAGAAATTTTAAATGCCGGGTCAGTGTCTCTCTGGAGCATGTAGAGAAAGGGACACAGGACCTATCCTAGCACCTGATCTTAGCTGTGATGCATCCAGAAGAAAACAGCTGAGGAAGAGCAAGAGGGAGCAGTTTCTCTGTCCCTGGCTTTTTCTTGACAGTGCTGTCTGCTATCACAGGGCAGACAAACCTTAAAGCATTGTCCCTTTCTGATGGATGCTATAGATGCCTCCATGCTCAGGTTGGAGATCCTGCTCTCAGCTGGCCAACTTTCCTCAGGAGCTGAATAAATGTCTTGCTTGCATCAGTGGACTCCCTAGAGGCAGCAAAGTGGCTGAAAGTCTGGCCATTTTCCAGTCATTTTTTGCACTGAAAGCCATAAGAATTTGAAATGCAGACACTCACATGTTTTAAAGATTTTTATCCTTCATAAGTAGAATCAGCAATCAGAAAGGAACTCTTCTTCATTAAGTACCATAAGTTTGGCTCTCTGTGGGGGGTGTGAAATGCCTGGGTGTTCAGAGATCTGGACTAAGTTACTGTATGTCAAATAAAAGCATAGTCACGGAGCGGAGGCTTTTCTGCATGTTGCTCATAAGGCTCTGATCCAGAAATGCAGGCACTTAGTTTTACATGTGTACATGTCATTTCCATTGACAGCCACAAAACAAATCATGTCTTAAATGTGCTGGTATGTTTTCCTAGCTTGCAGTGTACATCTGATTGAAGAGCTGTGGCAGGCTATTTTATTAGATGAAACAAAAGAAAGATTCTTGCAGAACACAGTGTATAGAAAACAACTGACATTCAGAGGAAAAAAAAAAAACAAAACAGAAATATTTCACTTTAGAGAATCATAGAATCAGGAACTCATTTAGGCTGGAAAAGACCTTTATGACTGAGTTCAGCTATTAACCCAGCACTGCTAGGTCACCACTAAACCATGTTCCTCAGCACCACATCTACATGGCTTTTAAATACGTCCAGGATGGTGACTCCACCACTGCCCTGGGCAGCCCGTTCCAGGGCTCTCTTTCGGGAAAGAGATATTTCCTCCTGTCCAACCTAAACCTCCCCTGGTGCAACTTGAGGCCATTTCCTCTTTTCCTATTGCTTATTCCTTGCAAGAACGGACTGACGACCACCCTGTGCCAAACTCCTTTCAGGGAACTGTTGAGAGTGAGGTGGTCTTCCTTTTTTCCAGGCTAAACAAGGGCCCTTGATGTTCCAGGGCCCCCGCTGCTCTTCATAAGACGTGCTCTAGACTTTTCACCAGCTTCCTTGCTCATCTTTGGACACACAGCAGCATATCAACATCTTTCTTGGAGTCAGGGGGCCCCAAACTGAACCCAGTATTTGAGACTCTGGGCACTATAGTCTCACTTTAACACCTATGCACGCTATGCAGATTTATGATTTTACTATCACTCTGATCTGCCTAAAAGGCAGAAGAAAATAACAGTATTCCACAACCCATGCTAATCTCTCGCTCTAATTAAACCGTTAGAATAGTGAATTTTCATTCTAAGCTTTTCTTAGACAGGATTGTTAAAAGAGAACTTGCACTGTATTTCCCCTGGGATCTGCAGTATTTTAAGTGCCTCATTTTTTTGTGGTTCTATGAGGACTGTTTTCTATTGCACAGCTTCTACTTGTTTACTATGAGGGCGAAATGTGTCAAACCCTGTACACAATTCTCTTTATCTTGTGCCAAAAGGAACCATCCTGGTCTTACTGAAGATAATGGAAAACCTTTCACTAACTTAAAATGGAGCTGGACCTGTTCAAGAATTACATGAGAATTTTGGAAGCTTGTTTTTAATTTTGCAGTTCTGGTTACATTAAAGAGTGTCAAGAAAAAATCAACTTGGTCTGGGTGGGTGGAAATGTAGCCTGCAGCAAAGGGTTGATGTTTGGATCTGTTCAACTAAAATGGATGCAGTTTTGGTGCATGAAGTCAATTTGATTAAAGTCTGCATACAGTTATTCAGGAATAAGTGGATAACTATATTTTCTGTGAAAACTCAGGGTTTAAGAAACAGCAGGAGCACAGCACGAAGATTACAAAAAGAACTGAAGTGGACTGTTTAACAGCTAATTAAAGTCATCAACTGAGCACTTTTAGTTTGCATAACTGGAGGCATTATGCCATCGAACAGGGATGTGCATGGAATGTTTCTTTAGTTTCTGGGAATGTCAATACTGGAAAGTTACTGAGAATTATTTCAAGAGGGAGGACAAAACTTACCAGAGGTCATGGATCAATGTAACAGGGTATCTAGACACATGTATGAAAAATTCATATGAACAGGTTGGATAAACATTAGCTAAAATAGATATATGTTAATAATCTATCAGTTTGGAAAAAAAGGAGCTCAATTAGCTAATTTTGAATGTAATGGTAAAGTAAACATTTCCATTTAAACTCATATATGTTCTCCCTCTTTTCACTTTCACTTGCACCATCTTATTTTTTTAAGTAGTTCTTTTACCCTTAGCAAATTCAGTGGTCTCCTTTAATTACAGAGTCACAAATAGAGACAGCAAATAGATAGCATTGCTGTCACCTGTCTGAGCTGGACAAATCAGAGTAATGACTTCTTCAGTTAATTCCTCTTTGATGTAGAGCAATGTTTTAAAGGTAAAATATCTAGATTTAATTTAAAACATTTCTATAGATGTAGAATTTACAGGTCATAGAACACTCTTACAATGGTTAATTATTACCATCATGAAATGAAACAAAGCACAAAAATCATGAAATAGTTTCAGAGTCAACCAATGGGCTAAAACTACGACCATGAAGCTCTTCAGTTTTCATTCATATTTCCCACATGGATGCATACTGACTGTAAGTTAACGCTGAAGTCTTGTCTTTAATATGGTAACCAGAGAGTGTATCCCAAGACTTGCATTATAAGGAATATTTTTGAATCTTCTATTTATACCTGAAGTTCAAAGTGTCACCTCTTCTGGAATGTGGATGCAGTTCTTCTGTAGCAAGTCTATCTGACAGCACAAAAGTAATAAACCCACCTCCTAACCTGGTTATAAGTCCAAAGAGTTAAAGTATCCCTTCTAATCACACCATCACAGGGAAGTTTGCATTCCAGCTAGTTAACTCCCAGCAGTCTGTCTTGCTCCTTCCACTGTCATTGCTTTCCAGGTCAGGTTACACTACTCCCCAGTCATAGCTTGATAGTTTTTTTAAACCCTGAACACATACATTTAGGTTTGATCATGTTGAGGTATGTATTTGCCAGTCTCTAGCTTACCAATCCACCCACATCTTCCCATGGTTTTGAGTCATCATCTGGAGTACTATTTCCCCAATCTTGTGGTGTTTGTACACTTTCATCACTTTTATCTACTCCTTTGAGGTAATTTCCCACAGCATTAAACTGCACATGAGCAAAAAACTACCCTGAGAATCCTGCTAGAAACTCACCCTTATTTGCAGCTATACTTGGGGACCATGGCTAAGGTTCAGTACACACAGGGTAAGCTGTGTTGATTTTTGTACAGTTTGAGTTTCTTCTTATGATGCCCAGACAGACAACTTTGGGGAATCTACCTCACTGGTAGTTATCTACCAGTCCCTACTCTTAAATGCACATATAGCATGACCCCACTCTTCCACAAAGTTTTTTTCTGGGAAGAAAACAAAATAAAAAGCACACAATGTAACAGAGGAAAGTCACTATTCAGTTGCACAACATGGGCATTTAGATTTAAAATTCCTGAATGTTACAACAGGGTTCTGGAAATCCCTTTCCCAGTCCATTGTTCACTGCAGCATCCCCTTCAGTGAGGCTGGGAATAACTGACCTCAGTTTAGACAAGTTGAGAGCTCTGCTGTCTGCATTTTCAATTATTCATCTGGATCTTAGAAGTAAAGAGGTGTAAATGGGGTAAGGCTTGACTTGTAAGCTCTGGGGCTGCCAGTCTAACACTTTTCACCAGCAATAAATTAGCTTAGGGAAAAAAAAAAAACAACACAACAGCAGTGTCACTTTAAATATAAAAAGTTATAACATGCTGCTCTTTGGTATTAAATTCTAACAGTGCAGCAGATTACAATAATAAAATGACAAAGAAAAATACACTTTACACTTTTCAGGCACAAAGAAAGCATTGATCAAACATAATATGCACAGCAGAACAGAGAACAGGGTTCTTTTTAAAAATAAAGATTAGCTAAAAACATTTAAAAGGCTTTACACACAAAAAGCCCCTGCAGGGTGGGCTTTCTGAATAATGATTCAAAACACTATCACAAAAGAATACAATTCGTTATTATGGCTTTTATCAAGATGACTTCTCACATAGCTCTCAAAATTAATTCAATCTTGGGAGCTAGTCCCCCTGCTGACAAGTGAGTGTATGCTATTTGGACCTTCAGATCTTGAGGCTGGATGATGGAGGCTGGATCAAGACAACCTTAGTCAATCAAAACCCTTCATTGCTCCCTGGACAACTCCCTCGATGTCACTGCATGAGGTGCAAACCAAACACTTTTAAATAGCTTAGCTGAAGTTTTTTTGCAAGCTACTTTCACATTTTTTCTGAAGGGTTAGATGTTGCAGTGGGCCTGAACACATTAAAATCTGGGTAAATATTGAGGTCAACAAAAATTAAGATTTCTGAATAATTTAATTACTTATGTTTATTATATACTTTTTGTTATTATGCAGTTACTGAATATATCTAACTATGAATTACTGAATTATATCAGGTTCTACTCCTAAAGACCAACCTCAAAAGAATTAGCTCTTCTGTTAGGAACATCAGGAAAAGCCTTGAAAATGCTTCTTTAGGACTACAGCATCACCTGAATATTGAAGAAAGCTTGTTCTACCAAGCTAACCCGATCTCAGGTAAAGCAACAACACCATAAAATAGCATCAGGGCTACAGGAAGTGCCTGGATGAGCAGTGGATTGTTCATAATCACTGGGTATGTAGACTGTGTCTCCATTAGGAAACCAAAATCTATTTGAAGCACTATCAGGTAAGGGTTTCCATATGTAAGCAGGATTCAAGTGCATAGGAATGCCCAAGGCACAATCAAATATTCTCTGCAGTGCAAACAAGCCTGTGTCTGACCTGATCCTCTGCACCCATGCCACAGAACGAAAATACTGCAAGAAAGGTATCTTAACAGGTTTTACAGACAAATGTTTTGTTTACCCTGCTGTCCTTTATCCTAATTTTAATACTACATTTTCCAGCTAGACCTAAAAAGTGAAGGTTGGGAGGATACATTAAAAAGTGGGTAGAAATATCCTAAAGACTCTTCTCCTATTTCAGCCCAGTTTTGGATCACACATATCTGTGGCAAATCATTTTGACACACAGCTTTCCTTTCCTAATAAGGGTTTTCACTGTTCCCTGGACACATTACCTCATTTCAAGGGTTTTCACATTAGTAAAACATCCTTTTCTTTCTTTTTTTTTTTTTTCTCCTGTATTGAGTTGTAAAAATGTTGCTGTGTAATAGGAATAGGAATAGCACAACAACATTATAGTCGACCCTTTGATCATAGCCCAACTCTAATGCATAGAGAAGGAAACCAGTATCAGCGAGTGTCCTGTCTCTGACTTCTGAAATGAAATTGTATGGCATTAAGGCACAAGACTCATGATGTAAAATTAGTCCTTGCAGCTGTTTCCAACCTTTTGATCTATTCCATTCTTGCATTTTTCAGTGTCCCTTTCTTTCCAAACCACATGCCATTTGTGGGCCTTCAGGGACTGCAGGGTGTAGCAGGGACACTGCTCCCATTTAAGATTTCTTTAATCATCTTGGCTGGCATTAACAATGTGAAGAAACAAGACCTCTGAATCCACCCTATAAGTATGAAATAAGTGGCATTTTTATGCACACCTTAGGTTAGGGATGTAGCTGAGCTGTTGCAAGTGCACTGCATGCACACAGAAAGTCTGTTGTGGAGAAATCACTAAGTGAATGCTATCTAGGAGTGCAAAGGGAGAGTTTTTGGATTGTTTTGTTTGCTGTTTTCCTAGCATCCTATGGAATTCCAGGCTTGTGTGACTGATGAATTCAGTAAAGGGAAATGAGCTTCCTCTCACAATGATGCTGAACTTTCTACAGACAAGGAATGATGTTCCCTCTCTATATTACTACAGTTAACTGCAGGAGTAACTGTACTGAGGGTGGTGAGACACTAGTACAGGTTGCCCAGGGATGTTGTAGATGTTCCATCACCAGATGTGTTCAAGACCAGGTTGGATGGGGCTTTGAGCAACCTGGTCTACTGGGAGGTATCCCTGCCCATGGCAGAGGGGTTGGAACTAAATGAGCTTTAAGGTCTCTGAAGTCCAACCCAAACCATTCTATGATTCTATGATGTCATGTGTGCAGTGTACTTATAACAATTCACAGAAGCTAATTACAAACTAATTTTGAAGCCATTCTATCTAATGCAAAATAGAGACAGTGTGTATAAAGTAACACTGGAATAAATGAAAGGGAAGTATAATACTCTTTAAGGACAGTGTGCAACAATATACACCTAGGCAGGCAGGTAGAATAGTATAAAAGGTGAAAAGATGTTGCATGTGTGATGCTGTATTACCCAGAGTCCTCTATTTTTCCCTTATTCAGCTCAGGATTCCCCATCTGAGAGACCTAGACAGGCTGGAGGAGTGGGAGGGGAGAAATCTTATGACATTCAACAGCAGCAAGTGTAGAGTTTTGCACCTGGGAAAGAACATCCCCAAGTGCCAGTACAGGTTGGGGATTCCCCCATCTCACAGCATCTCCCTGCACATTACGCCTCTTCATACCAGTGCAACTCATCTGTGAGAAATGCGAGCAGGTGGGAGGGAGAGGGCTGAGCTCCACACCCGCCTACAGCCGTAGCCTGTCTCCTGAGGCTGTCAACGTGCCACTCAGTGACAGTTTAGATAGTAGCCTAGGAACTAAACTTTGGTGATTCCAGAGGGAGTCCTCATCACTCTTCCAGACAGGCAGTCATGCAGATGTCAAAATACTACCCTCTCATAACTGAACCGGGCTAGGCTTGAAATTACGAAGGTCGGTGATTCTCTTGATAAATTGTCACTGTTTGATCTCTGGGAAAGCAAGGAAATCACATTGTTGCTACCAGTATTTACATCCTTGCATCGAGCAAAGGCTAGAGTAATATTGATTCAGGTTACAAATCTCATTGACAAGTAAATAAATACACTGTTTGTGAAAGGTAATTTGTGAGAGGAAAAAAAAATGTTTAGAAAAGGCTTAGCCATGTGGTCATGCGGTTTCTCTTTTCAGGTCAGAATTAACATTTCTGAGCAATTTCAATTTACCATTTCAATGCAGTAGGCTCATTTCTTCTGGTGATTTCTAGTCAGGTTGTGCCCTTCCCTTCTCATTATCAGCCTCCAGGGACAGCGTATGGAATCAGAGTATGAGATGTCAGTGGGGTTTTGATGCGTAAGGCATGGGGAAACCCAGTGTGCTCTTCAGCAATAATATCAGTTCTGAAGCACTGATGATAGCAAAGCTTGGTTTTGTTGGCACATTACCACACACGTGAATGGAAGACACAAAGGAAGCAGAGAGTGCAGTAAGAAGATGCTATAAATATATTCTGCCATGATTTATGGCTTTTTCATGTGTCTACCTGCAATTTTGACCAAGGGGGCTACTGAGACCTTGGTGAACTTCTTTTGAACTTCCTCACTTTGACTATAAGGAAATGAGCCAAATTGCCTGCTTGGGAGAGGATGCAGGGAGAGTATCTCTGTTTCCCTCCAGTGGATACAGGACTAATTCCATGCTGAAGCATCCTCTTTATCTTTTAAAGTGTATTATAAGTTTCTGCCCCTTAGCTTTAGTAGAGGCTGAACATACCTTAAAAATGTAGGAACTTTAAGAATACAGATTTCACTAATCTTTTCTTTTAAGCAAAATACATTATTTAATGAATCTGTAATTTCTCCTTCTGAATTATTCCATCAGAATTATGTAATATACAGGAGTGACTGTATATGAAAGGAAGCAATGAAGGAAAAACCGAAGCAACACTAGTCTGGGCATGAAGAACTATGTACTATACTTTTCCCTCTTGCATGGACTTTAGAAGTTGTTTAAAGTACATAAGTATACAAGATTCCCAAGATAGCAAGCCAAGCAATCTAGCCCTGGAGTCAGAAGCAATACAGCTGCATCAGCACAGCACTGTGCCCAAGCCAACAAGCATCATTACAGAGCTAATAGAGGAATACTACTTTGGCTGCCCAAGTTAGTTTTGCCACCACATCAACATACCAAGTTTCTTGGAGAGTCTTTGCTATTTTTCATATAATGCTGAATTTTAACAAGGAGCCTTTAAGGTCAACTCCACAAAGACATTTGACAGCCTAAGCTCCTGCTGATTTTCAGGACATAGGCATTTGTCACCTTGCCTTGTTGTCAAAGAGGCTGTGGCTTCATCTTTCACCTAAGCTGTATCTCCTCAGAGCAGGGTTCATTCCTTAGTAAGCAGTACATCCTTGCACAATGGCCGTTTAATTTTGATGAAGGCTCTTGACTTCTAGTGAATTTTAAGTAACAGGAACAATTTGGCTGATCTCATAAACCACCAACACACAGGAAAGAACAGACAAACTGCAGGAAGAGAAGCCATTCATACTTTCATGCATCACTGGAAAGTTCTCCTGAGAGCAAAAGATGAAGGAAGATTTTATTCAAATTATTCGCCCACTCTTTAAAGCAAGCTAATGGGAACTTATATGTGCCATCCATCAGCACCAATTCACTAACTGAAAGAAGGGCACTCAGCTTATATTTTTCGTGTTCCACCTAGCCCAAATCCAGCTCTACCGATGTTGAAGTTGTCATCAAGATTCCTGCTTCATCAGAGACAAAATTTGACAGCTGCTTTCTACTCTTTTGTGCTTAAGAGCAGTTCTGACATTTAAATAGGTATGTTCTGAAATGCTTAGATAACTATCCTCGTCATTTATTGCAATTTATTAGAAAATTATTAAATCAATATTCAGAACTCATGAGCTTTAACCCCAAGCATGACTACTTAGGATTTTTATCAATAAACCACAATAATCAGATTTCTAAAGCTCTGGTTCAGCCTTTATTGGCTTTTATTTTGATAAATGAAAAATAGTAAAAAATGCAATTAAAACAGACAAAATTAAAGCTTAACCACAGATGTTCACAACAGAGGACAGGAAGGTCACAGCTTCTTCCTGTACAGTTAGTGTGACCAGCACTCAGATATTCACCTATTTCTTGCACTAGCGAGAAAGAGCTATAGGCAGCTTGGAAAACACTGGTCCCAATTTCTCTGACGGGCAGATCCTGCCAGGACATTTTCATCATCACATCTGTGTCTCCTCCCTGCTACAAACTGCATCTCAGCAGAGTGAGGGGCAGTCCACAGCTCAGCAGGCTTCCAACAAGTGTCTCCATTTAGAAGAAATTTCCAGCAGATTAATTTAGATAACCTCAAATTATTGGTGTCCCTTGGAAGAAGAATGGGCCAGTGAACATGGGCTGGCAGGTTCAGCTACCTGCACAACAAGGAAAAGGAAAGAACTTGCCTACCACCAAGTAATCCTAATAGGAGTTCAACAATAAAAAAATCATCATTCCTTATATAACCCATTCACATATTTCATGTTATATATGGACTTCTATTTTTGTGCAACTGGAGAAGTACCATTAATACCTGCAATAAGAAATTCTTAATATTAGCTGAGCTGTCTGCTGTTGTCATTGCTCTTGGGTTGGCTGTCATAGCTCTTGCCCTGAAATAGCCTAAAGGAATGATCTTGTTCAGTTATGACTGTGGAGAATCACAACCTTTGCAATTCTTTTAGAAACAGACATTTTCTTTTGGAAGAGGCACCAGAAACCTCCCCTAAGGAAATAAACTCAAAAGTTGCGATATATTAAGAGCTAAACCCCAAAGCCCTGTGAAACCTGTGTAACAGGATTTTTTTTACTCCTCTTAAGAGTTCAGCTTTGGCCTTTTGCCAGAGGGATTGCCTAATGCTTGATTTATGTTGAGTTTTTTTAAAATATAACATTAAGATTGGTCCAGCAAAGCTTGTAGTCTCAATGCATCTTAGAAGATGCAATTTTTAATGTTTCAATGTTATATGTTCCATTCTGTAACTATTAAAACAAACCATTTATCTCATTAGAAGGATTATTGTCTTCAGCAGTAATAACATGTCCAAAAATACAACTAGAGAAACATGTGCCCGAGAAGTATTTAGTGTGTTAAATGCACACTACTAATTCACTTGTTTAATTTATGTTTGCCTGTTTTACTCATCTAATTACCCAAAGACAATGAGGAACTGGAAGAGACTTGGAGAACTGAAGCTGAGGTGGAGGCAAAGCCTCCAGTGAAGCTACAAGTATTTTGGCTCTGAGCATATGTTAGGTACACACCATTAGTGAAAACCCAACACATCAGAACTGACACAGTGACCTTCAGAAGCAGCAGCATTAACTAAAGCATGAACTACAGCAGCAGCCAAACCACAGTCACTAACTGATGGCTTTATCAACTCATAGCCTTCATGGATAGAGCAACACATGTTCCTCGGGAGTCAACATCAGTGCATTTCCTCTGGTTAAAAATAATACCTGCTGTTGCCTTGCAGTTAGGTTTCAGCTTAACATGCAGATTTTTAGAAATCCCCCAGCAAGAATGGGTGTAGACATGGAATCAACAGCTGTAGTCACAAATAAATAGCAAGTGCTTTAAGAACACAATATATCAAATGTTGCTGTGCTTTTGAATTAAAACTGTCTAATAAGAAACTATCCTTCTCACACTGTTACGTGATTGCCATCAGTTACTTTGAATAAGTTACCCAAAATCATTTTTTGAAAACATTGTATAATCCTTCAAACATGTCAAACAGCCATTACATAACCCATGTGATGACACTGAACTCAAGAAAGAGATAAATTACATGTGGATATTTCTGTTGTGTTTATACTTACACCTTCGATATTGGTAAAGTTGCTTTTAGTTTTAAATTTTTTTTTAAGGTAATAAACATACTGTGGAAGTATCTGTGAAATCACTACTTTGCCACTTATGGGATCTGCTTTCCAGGTCACTGACTTGTAAGTAGCATATTTCACTGATTATGACCTAGTTCTCCAAGGTATTAAAGGGGAATATCTTAAATGGAGCCCTTGTGTCATTCACCAACTTTCACGGAGACTGAGGATACTCATTATTCTGCAAGATGAGGCTTCTCAATCTTAAATGTATAAGTAATTATTATAATTAACAGATACTTGAGAAGTCTGAATGCTTTATTGAATGGAGCCTAAGGTAACTTTAAATTTTACACCTGTCAGCAAACCAGTATAGACACAACCTAACATTTTTTTTACAGTATCAGCAGAACTATTTATTATATCTCTGGAAACCCATTACCTGTAACTCTCAAGGGAAGAGGAACTCAGACTTGACTTTCAGATTTCATGACCAATTCAGTGTCAGTGTTTTAATGTGACATAAAGGAGAATCTCAACAAAATAAACAGCACCATCACATCAGAAGGATCTGTCCAGGCTGGATTGATGGCTGAGGAATTGGTATAAGCTTTAAAAAGGCCTAGTGCTGAGTCCTGCACTTGGGTCATGACAACACCTGCAATGGTACAGACTTGGAGAGTATTGGCAGGAAACTGCCCAGAGGAAAAGGACCTGGAGGGGTTGGTCAACAGCGGCTGAAGATAAGCAAGTGCGTGACCAGGTGGCCAAGAAGGCCATCAGCATCCTAGCTTGTATTAGCAGTAGCGTGGCCAGAAGGACTAGGGCAGGGATCAACCCCCTGTACTCAGCACTGGGGAGGTCGCATCTTGAATACTTAGTTCAGTTTTGGGCTCCTTGCTCCAAGAAGGACATTGAGGGGATTGAGCATGTCCAGAGAAGGACAAGAAAGCTGGTGAAGGGTCTAGAGCACAGATCTTGTGAGGAGTGGCTGAGGGACCTGGGGTTGTTCAGCATTGAGGAAAGGAGGCTCAGGAGACACCTTCTCACTCCTGACAACTCCCTGAAAGGAGGTTTTAGCAGGATGGGGGTTGGTGATAGGACAAGAGAAAGCAGCCTCAAGTTGCACCAGGAGAAGTTTAGATTGGATATTAGGAAAAACTTCTTCCCTGAAAGGGTTGTCAATCCCTGGAACAGGCTGCTCAGAGCAGTGGTGGAGTCCCCATCCCTGAAAAGGTTTCAAAGCCATGTAGATGAGGTGCTGAGGACATGGTTTAGTGGTGACCTGGCAGTGCTAGGTTAATGGCTGGACTTGATGATCTTAAAGGTCTCTTCCAACCAGAATCATTCTATGATTCTATCAGGAAATTTCTCTGGTGATCACTGGAGAACTGAATGGAGGGACAGAAGACTGAGGTGTGCTTTCTTGCTCTTCATGGACCTGAAGGCCCTCTTGAACTTTGAAGCATGACTTTCCACCTATCTGCCAGTTTCCAAGCATACTTCTATCAAGCTGACAAACAGCATGGTTTAAAAGAGAGGTCTGAGTAATGGAGGTTTCTGAACACACCTCAACCTGACATCTTTATAATTAAGATTTATACTGTTGTCATGCCTAGAAGTCAAGTGAATAAGGGTCTATCATATACATGTATTACAAACATACAAAACCCATGTTTGGCCCAAAGGGCCCAATTGGAGCCATGGGTTGTTATTCCTTTTGAAAAACCTAGATTTTAGTGGTTTTAACAAATGATCATGACAACCATGTCACTGCATCTTACTTTGCTCAAATAGCTATGCTAATTATCAGATAAGGAACATTGAACATAGCAGGAAATTGTTTACTGCATGTTACAATAGGCATTAGATTTTCATTTGCAGGTGATATAAATTCTATTAGTCCATAATCTGAAATACAGCTATGTTAAGTAGTAACACCTACTTATTACAAGAAGTAATGTTTGTTCTGCAACAGGTCATAAAGTCAGAGAGGAACAACTCTGCAGAAGAACAATTCATTCTTCAGTGTAAAAATGTATGATGTGAATCCATGCACTGAAATATAAAAGATTAATCATTTAGCTATCTGGAAAGAAGTGCCCAGACAAATTAATTGCTAGAATCTGAAAGACAGGAGTCTAATCCAATTAAACATGTAAATGGGGTACCTATGGTGTTCATTTGCAGTGTCCTTCAAGCTAATAATTAAATGATGTATTTTAAAACTAATTGTTAAGAAGTGTCAGCTGTTTGCCTGAAATTCAGAGTGTCTTTAAATTTGTGCTACCACATCCATCCTTAAATGACAGTCAACTTAGTTCCAAACCTTCAGCTATTCCCAACTCAAGATACTGGACAGTAATAATTCTGTTTTCCACTGTGGAAATTTAGATGGCTAGAAATGACTCTGAATGTATATTGTCACGTGTACAGAATCCTGAACATCTGGCAACTAATCACATCATAGAATTATAGAATGGTTTGGGTTGTATGGGACCTCATCTATTTCCAGCCCCCTGCCATGGTCAGGGTCACCTCCCACTAGACCAGGTTGCTCAAAGACACATCCAGTCTGGTCTTGAACGCATCCATTGTTGGGGCATCTACAACCTCCCTGGGCAACCTGTTCCAGTGTCTCGCCACCCTCACAGTGAAGAACTTTTTCCTCATTTCTAATCTAAACCTACCCTCTTCCAGTTTGAAGCTATTACTCCTTGTCCTGTCACTACAAGCCCTTGTAAAAAGTCCGTCCCCAGCTTCCTTGTAGGCCCCCTTCAGACACTGGAAGGCTGCAACAAGGTCTCCCTGGAGTCTTTTCTCCAGGCTAAACAACCCCATCAAGTGCACTGAGTAAGAACACCTTTTAGGTGGCAAAACAGCAGTGGTAAGAAGTTTTGACACCTTTCTCAGAAAAGCACCGTAACAAACAAAGAACATTTCCTGACCTCACATGACTGAGAGGCTGTTCTTTACAAGAGGAATTATTCTCTGATACTGATGAAGAAAAAAAAAAAAAAAAAAAAAAAAAAGGAAAAAAATTTAAAATCCCATCTGTTGCTTTCAAATAATATTTTTTTACCTGCAAATTCCTGAAAAAAATGTTTGCATTTGTTTGGTGATAAGAAGCAACTGAACAAATTTGACTGTGCTACTTCACAGTGCAAATGTTCTTGCAAGTATTTACAGTTCTAATTGTCATACTGCTGCTTTCAGGATAAAAACATCCAGTTTACCTGACTATCCAATGCTGCATATACCAAACCAGTGTTTTTCATTATTTTCATTGAATTCTAGTTTTTCACATCTTAAGTTTCAATGATTGCTAGTTAACTATTTCAGCAATAGGTCTGCCTGTTAGCCTGGGATAAACCTATCAGCACACGCTTCTAAGTTTAATGCCTTTAAATCGGCATTATTTTATTGAAGCAAATGAAGTGAAACTATATTACATCATCTGTCCATCCGAAGTTGCTTCTTCCCAGAACATTTTTAAGGCCATTCATATCTGTCATTTACACAGATTTACAAGGGTAAGAAAAGTCAGAGAGATTCATGCAGACTCAAGATACAACAATGATCAAGCAGCTTATCTACCAGAGGTGATAAGGACAGGAAGGAAAACAGAAAAACATCCTTTTCCTATCATGATTTAGCTATGCCAAAGGAGTAGCATCTGAAGTAAAATGTTGCTTAAAATCTTAAATCCTGCATTTCAATGTGTGTGAAAGATGTATAATGCAGAATGAGTTGTTTCATCTTCAGACATAAAGAATTTCTAGGTGATTTGTTAACAATTTGTAAGTAATCTTTAAAACAGTTCATGTCCCTAAGTTCTGTTGCATCTGTGCTGTAGTTACAACTCATTTACTGGATTTGTTTTTTTCCATTTAAAAAACTCATTTACTGGATTTTCTTCCATATACATGGTTTCCTACTTCACATAGACATAGAAAAGCAAACCTCTATGTTTTGTTTTCCAAAAATGCAAGTGATAGTACAACACAGGAATATTGTTGCTGCCTGATATCATGGTTATTTTAGGTGGTTCCAGCTACCTTCAATATTTAGCATCTGGAACAAACAAGTCCACAAAGGGAGAGCAGTGATGACATTTGTGAGAGCGTGGTGAGAATGGTAACATCTACGAGAGTGAACCCAAAAGTCTACACAAGACATCCCCAAAGCGGTGATTTTCCAGATGAGTAGATGTCTCGCCCAGGAAACTGCTAATGTGAAACAGCCTGTAAGTTATTCTCATAGCTGGGTAGTGCTTGTGGTGAGAGGTATATCCAGAATGAGGGCAGTTTGCTAAGGTCTGATTACAAAGCTTTATGTTCAGTATTTCCACTTTTTTTCTTTGTTGAAATGTAAATGTTTCCAGTCCTCTTAATGATGAGGAAAGTGCAGAATGAACACAATCAAGTCAGAAGTGTGGCTTAGTTTTCCAGAAGTCTAAAGACAGTGCTAAGCACCATTGCTTCAGCCAAGTTCCTGGCACTTACAGCTCTCACCCCAAATTCAAAATATTCCCAATGTTTATATAATTTTGTATGGTAAATCACCCAGGAGACCCACTTCTGTTTTCTGAAGGATGCTGTAAACATGCAGTTCTTTTTTGACTGTCATACACCCTAGAATTCATATTATGCTTTATAGTTCATTCGCTTCATTGAGGAACCAGATGTGGGGATTTTAGTCTTCTCACTCTGTCTGGGGCTGCACTTAATCCTGCAATGAAGAAATAATTGGATCAGAGTGCTTACAGCACACCCAGCAGAAGCACTGCTACAAATGACCGTATTTAATTGAAAACAGTGCAACTATACCACTCGATAATCAGTGAAGAATTTCAAAGCTGGCTGTGGGCTTGGCTGCAAAGGCAACACAGAGTCAAGAAGGTGCAGTACATCAGGTTGTCTGGAGTAAAACCTGTTCTCAAAATTATACCACTTTGGAATGATTATGATGTTTGATCCAAATAAAATGTTTTCACTGACAAGTTGCAGTCTGTTGGGGAAGGACAGGGTTAATACTTCAAAAATGGATAAAAGCTGGCACTGATATTCTGAAAAGCACACAAGCCCCATGACTTCAAGAAAGCTACTTGATGACCTGTGAAGGCCCACCCAGGGCAGGACTGTCCTCATCTGGCATTCTCCAAACAGCTTCAGTTTACAACAGAGGGATTACGAGACAGGAGGTTCATCATGTAAGCATCTATAAGGAGAACTGCTTGACGCTACACTTAGAATTGCTCAAGTGATTCAAACATTTTTTTGACAGCTTCAAAGTGGTGTTTGTAAATGCCTTTATAATCCCATTTTTCTTCTATAATTGATTCTAGAAAAAAAAACAAACCTTAACTGCCTTGACTGTTTTTTCTCCATCTTCCATGTTATATCCTGGCTTTCAAGGTCACATACATCTCTAGCTTAAACAGAAGTCACATCACCAGATCACTTCCCCGCCTGCCTTCTCCTACATTGCCTTATCCTGAAAACAATTCTACAGTGCATTCTCAGAACTCTTTTTTCTTTCCAAATAATGTTTTGTCTGCCAAGCAATTTAAATTTCAACCCGTGTCCCTTTACGCTGAACACCTCCCCAGAGGTATCATCCTTTCCTGTGCCTAAATGTTACTCCTGCTACTGGTCTGAACTAAGCTTAAACTCTTTTACCATGATTTGTGAACTATTTTGGTGCTAATCAAAGGAAAAAAACATCAGGTTTGGACAGGTAAAATATAAACAGCCTTGACTTTTCTTCATGATTTCTTCTGTCTCAAGAAGGCAGTGTTGCCACAAAAATTCCATCTCTTGAATCTTCTGGGTATCAGAGTACTTAGGGCATGCTATGAGCAGGTAATACTAGGAGCCAAATATACAGTTACAGTTTTAACATGTATTCTGAGAGGTTACTTATTTTCTTGCCTATGTCTCCACTAAAGTTTCTTACAAGGATAAATATTAATTATGAAGTGCAATACTTCAGACTGTACCTGATGATGTTTTCATTCCTCAAAAGCACTATAATTATAATTTTGACTGCTTATTCAAACAGAATGAGTCTTTTGAGGCTCATCAGTTTCTAGAAATCAGTTGAAAGAATGTATTTCTGTGACTGTTTTTATCTATACATATAACAGGTACCTAGGTGAGACTGCTGCTTTCCCCAGCTCTGCACATCTGCAGTGCCAGACGTTTGTAGCCTGCAGTTTGGTGCAGCCCGTTGCTCACTGTATTAGAGCAAATGTTAACTGCCTTTGAGGTGGGAGCCTTAGAGTTACTCCACAGCAATGCTAGCCAGGATGGGATAACACGGTGGGACACATCCACAGTACCAGTTAGCAAAACTTCAAGCTTGGCTCATGGAAACTGATGCAAAGCTGAGTTTTCCCTGAAGCTGGTATCATCTACATTCATCTGTGCTGTATGGACACAGGGAATCTTGTCTCCCCTTTCAGGGAATAAATATTCCACTACCCTGCAAAACATCTAACCAGCTCAGCAGTTTTCTCAACACGCTTTAATCATGCTTCTGGTGTGTTCAAATACAGCTGCTTGTATAACTATTCATCATGGTTAGGAAATGTGAAAGTCTAGCTAGATTAGAGATTAGTTCTAGGTATCCTAGCTTTTTGCTAATTACTCAAAATACATAATGCTATCATTACCATCATTAATTCTCAATGCTTAGCTGTACTTAAAAATTCCCATTTAGTCAGACTCATATCTACCCCCTCTTGCTTACCAGGGACATAACCAAATCACCCATTCCTTTCCTTAGGTTTAAGTAATTCCAAATCCATGCCATGTCTGCAACACAAAAGAGTGTTTTTGTTGAGCTGTGTTTTGCAGTTCACGTGCACAGTCAGGTACACTGGTCTTTTTCACTGCTACAAGACTATGTCAACTCAAAATTAAAAGAAAAAGGTAATACTTCTCTTCTACCTCCCAGGTTCATGGATTAAGTAAGAAGTCAAAGGCAAGTGCCATACAGAAGTGACTAGTTTACCTGACAAATGTTTTAAGACATATGCAGAATCCCAGCAGGCACAGTTGGCATCAAAAGACTCGTCACTTTCTGCCTTTCAGTTCTCCTGTTCACCTGATTTGATGGCTGTCCATTGCATTATCCAGGCAAATGCTGAGTAACTGATGCTGATCTTTCCATGCCCCATGCAGATGGTGGACTGGTGCTACCTTTATATTTTTTTTTTCCACCTGATGTTGGCACTGCTTGCCTCTTAAGTGCTTTCCTCCTGACCTGTTTTCTTGCTTGACATTTCACCTCCAAATTAATGCTCCTTATAGGTCATGATCTGAAAATAAAGCTTGCTTCCTATCCCCAAATGATTCCATATCAACTATGGTACACCTGCTGTTTGGGGAGATGGGAGGAATTCTTTGTGGGGTGGGAAGAAGGAGGTAGCTAACAATGTGTTATCTGGTGACTTGCATACCTTGAAAAATAGGGGACAAAATTAATCCCTTGGTGAATGACAAGCCCCAAACTGTCCTTACAAATATATTCCTAGAGGCCTTATTTTCAGTGCAACATGATATCAAGGTTTTCTACTACACTGTCTCTCACCATTGGGAGGAAAAGCTGGGCATAGTAGGTTTAGGTAGGACATTAGGATGAATTTTTTCACTGTAAGGGTTGTCAAGCCCTGGAACAGGCTGCCCAGGGAAGTGGTGGAGTCACCATTCCTGGCTGTGTTTAAGTCTTGCTTAGGCACATGGTTTAGCAGTGGACATGTAGAGTAGGGTTAATGGTTGAACTCGATGATCTAGAGGGTCTTTTCCAACCTATATGATTCTGTGATCAAGGTATGTAGTTATTAGAAAGCCACCATGGTTTGATGTGGGGCTATAGTTGTATTGAAGTAGTTGTGTCTCAGCATTACACACCCCACAGACAACTACTTCTGCCTACTTTACCCTATTCTTAGGCAAAGAAGATTTCTCAGGGGCAGAAGAGCACCTTGAAACCACCAAGGATTAATCCTCATGTTCAAGGAGATGTAAAATTGCATCTTAAACATTACTTATCTTCCCACACTAAAAGCATATTCAAGTGGCCTGTGTTTGCATTATAGTCTTGTTGTCAGGGATGGATGGCAGAACTTTACCCTGGGCTAAATACCACTTCTCTGTAAAAATAAATTCCCATGTGTAAAAATGCATCCTGAATTTTCTAAACCCAAGAAAACATTAAAGAGCTGAACAAAATCATGCCACACCTCTTCTGCTTGGAATAATTTCTTCCATAGTTAGGATATGGCATTTTAGAAAATTATCTACTGTCACACTGAAGCACATGGAGATTGACAAACTATTGTAAATACCTGAGACCCACCTCTTTTATAAGGGATCCTGGGACAGACACCTAGTTGGGATGTTACTGTGCAAATTGACCAAGCTGCACAAATGGTGCCTTAAATAATAATTTCTCTGGTGAGGAACAATGCTAGTAAGTTTTTTAAAAGCATCAAAAGTTTAAGAATTTTAATTATAATAGAAAGTCTTTGGAAAACATAATTTATTTTTAAAATTACACCTTCAATAACCTCACAAGATATTTTGGGAGTGTTTCACAATCCACACAATCTGTAAATAAAGCTCTGGTAAAATCTTTGCAAGGATACCACAGGAATGTTGCGCTAGGGCTGTATTAATGACCTACCAAACCACTACCTGCTTTTTAACTTGAAACTGTAGGACACTTACAGCTTGCTCCAGGAGCTGTAGAAGATGGTGTCACCTCCAGACAGCATAGCCCTAACGCTCCCCCACCTCCTGCCAGCTGTCTCCAGAAAGCAACTGGGTGGTGGCCCAGTGCAGGTCCCAGGTGGGCCCACTCAGTGCATTATGATAATTAGTGCTGTTAAGATAATTAGGGCCCTCTGGGCCCTGGTTCAACATATGGCGATGTGTTGCTCTTTGAGCAGCTGTTTGCTGCTCTGGGAGCTTTCCTTTCCTTTGCCAGCAGTCATTCTGGGGCAGTTTTACAGCACTGTGCTCTCTGTGAGTGCAAGTCCTCCCTAGGGCTTGCTGGGTTATACTGATCACCTTCTCTACTGGCAATTTAATATCTGGAAGCTTTCCTGAAGGTCCAGGAGCCCCACACATCCTACCAGCAGCCTGGACACACTGTGGACCCAGCAAAGGCTCTAATTTTCTTGCAAGGCCAAGGAAGATGACGAGAGAAGCGAAGAGGTGCCTGAGGCAGGAGCAGACCCTGCCGGTACCTACCCAGCCGTGGACACTACATTGCATGGCTGCGTACAGCTGGAGTTGGAAAACGCTGACCTTCCTCTCGTGTGGCTGTAACCATGAGGCACAGCTGAAGATCTGTAACAAACCCTCGTGCCAAATGAAAGGTAGCTGTTGATTGAGCTCTGGGAAGTTGGGAGCATTGTGGCTGATGAATAACTGAAGGCCTGAAGCTGACATAACAACTTGGCCTCTCCTGACCCTGTGACTGCCTGGTCCAGTCCCATTTTGGCTTGCTAGGGTGAATTTTCATTCCTCTGATGCTCTTCTGTCCTACTGTTCCCATTGTTCTTCCTCTGGCCTGTGTCCCTGAGGGATTTTCAGCCATCCTGGAGGCTGAGGGCCCTGCCTGGCACTACAGCAGAGGGATGAGGAAGCTCCAGTGATTTCTGATCAGTTGGGAAATGACTGTGAAGGAGAATTAACTTGTCTGGCCCCTGGTGCTGTGTCACCGGGTGGGTGTCCTCAGTCTGGGATATCAGGAGCCACGGTTCAAATACCAGCCAGCTGTGATGGGTTGACTACAGGTAGAGGGTAAGTAAAACCTGCCTTTTCTTCCACTTCTTTTTATCCAGTCTTGCCTCCATTTTGTAATTCTTAGCTTTGGTGGAAGTGCTGACTCCTCCCATAGAGTTCAACCAGAAATTTAGACACAACTAATCCTCTTTTTTTCCAAGGATTGCTAAAGTAAATGAAACTGTAGGTGAATATTCTCTTTCTAGTGGAAAAGTACTTGTGGGATTCGATCAAGACTAGCTTGTAAAGCATGCTCCCTTTCAAAATGCTGTGTGCTCGTTATTGTTTTTTCTCTTGTACATCTGAATCAATGTGTGCATAGAGATAGTGTATTTGTAGCTAAAATAAATATACTTGCACTTATGTATTTATAATACCTTGTTGAACTAGTTAATGTTCCAGATTGTCAGGATTGTGTTTGATTTTCTGGACCTACTTGTTGGAAAAAAGATCATGTCTTTATTTGGACTGCAGAGTGAGATGTCCTTTAGATATCTGCCATATCAAGGAAGTTGCTCAGTCAGAGGTCAAATGACATCAGTAAGATTGCCTACAATAAATATCTGGATGGTCAATTAAGGATAGGTGATAAGGGGCCCTGATTTTTCCATGTGCTGTATTACCAAAAGGGTGCTTACATCTTCCAGGGTGGTGTTTGACATCCAAAAATTGAGGTACCTATTGCTTTTGAAAGGGTAAAAGTGAGAAAACTCATAGGTTGAGATAAGAACAGTTTAATGATTGAAATAACATAGTAGAAATAATAATAAATTGTAATGAAGAGGAAAATAGCATAAAGAAATAATACCCAAGGAAGACAAGTGATGCAAGTGAAAACAATTGCTCACCACCAACTGCCTGATGAACAGCCAGAGTAGGAGCTTCCCACCGTAAAACTTCCTTTTAGTTTTATTGCTGAGCATGACATGATATGGTCTGGAATATCCATGTGGTCAGCTGTCCCAGCTGCAACCCCTCCCAGCTTCTTGTGCTGCCCCAGCCCACTCACTGGTGGGGTGAGCAGCAGAAAAGGCCTTCACTCTGTGTAAGCGCTGCTGAGCAGCAATGAAATTATCCTTGTTCATCAACCCTGTTTCCAGCACAAATCCAAACTCATCCCCATACAGTTTGCTATGAAGAAAATTAACTTTATCTCAACCAAAACCAGCACAATCTGTGCCTAGGTAGGGACCTCGGCACCCCAGCTCTTGCAGCTTGTGTCCTTAAGGTGGCAGCAGCTATTAGAAAAGCGGGGTTTTGTTTATTTGTGTGGGTGGTTTGGGGTTAGTTTGTTTTTTAGCTTGTTTGTGGGTCGTTTTTGTTGTTTTGGGTGTGTTTTGTTCTGGTTGGTTAGGTTTGTTTTTGTTTCATTTTGGTTTTTGTTTGTTGTTTGTTTTTTTTTTTTAACGGGGTAAGGAGGAGTGCGCTGGAGAAGCAGTCTTAAAATCGGGAAAAATAAGAGAGCTAATTTTTTGGAGCTCTTCCTTTAATCTTCCATTTTCTGCTCAGCAGAAGCATATTCATAGCCAGATTATTCATTATTAAGAGCTTATTTCAGCTCAAACCCTATATTCCAGTGGATTAGGACACTGAGGAAGATTAGCTTCTCACTGTAGGTGGTGGGAATAAGATCTTTATTTTATCATTGGCATGGACTTTTATGAGTTTTGATAATTATTAATTCTATCGTTGGATTTCTGTGCAAGGATTAAAATGCTGATGGGTGTCATTTAAGTAGCATGATGAAGCCAAAAGGAAGGAGGTTTGTGGCAGGCAAATCCTCTGGTTTATGACAGTTTCATCGTTGGATTTTTCAAACTATTTTGCTGTTTAAAAATGGGTTTGTTCACTTTCATGTTCTTGTAATAGAGTTTTATGAAGTATTTTTCTCTCCAAAGGAAAATATTTTTAGTATTCAGGTGAACTTTTATTCTGATTAATATAATTGGCATGTACAATTCTTAAGCAGTGTTTCTGCATATCCTTGCATTGTGGTAAGTGGAAGCCCAGCATATAGATGAAGAATTACTGAATGACTTAAAATAAAATAAATCCCCCTCCTTTTCTCTTTCCTTTCCTCCTCTGTCACTTTTTTCCTTTTTCTGATGTTTTTGGGCTTTATTCTCTCTGTGAATGTGGATTAGTGACATGGCTCTGAATATATAAGAATTAAAGAGATTGTCCTAGTGTCAAGGTGAACATTCTTAGAACATCAGAAAATTTAATCTTGCTCATTTCTGAATATTACGAACAAAGCGGCAAATAAAGAACAGTCGATATTTCACCAGCAAAAGCCTTCTAGTTAGATTTGAGATCCCAAAACCTTGGCAAAACAGGGGTTCACTTCACTTGCTGAAGCATCCAAGTGCTTGGCTGCATCACTAAAGGGAAAGGTACCACTGGCTATTATTGACAACTCTGATTTAACAACATGTAAAATGCAGGAAGGTGAGTAGCAGGTACCACCCTATGAAGAATGTGTAGCAGCAGCAGCTCGTACATGCAACTGCAGTGAAGATGGCTAGTCTTGTTCCAATTGTTTCCATTTTAAATGTGATAATAATCAGGGAGGTGATATGATGAACTGCTTATGCCACAGATAGTCATTATATCCTTACCTGGAGATTTATTTTCTATCACTATTAGCTTTTGGTTTTGTTTGGCTTTGTTTGTTTGTTTTGATATTTGTTTGTTTATTTTTGCTTGTATCTTGCATTTCAACTTACATTGCATGCTCTCTGGGGAGGGTTTGGCTTTCTGTGACATTTCTGTACGGCGTCTAGATTGGCAGGTCAGGCTCTTTTGGATAGCTCAGGATTAACTGTGAAGATATGCATTTAAACTGCATGTCAGAGGAGGAAGAGCAAAATGTTTGGTCCCCTGCCTCTGGTTATGCAAGAGCATTAAAGGGGTCAGTGTTTTGGAGCCTGGGAAGCATCAATGTTGTAGTGCTGCTATAAAAGGAGGTAACATTCGGTGGAGGCATAGTGGCAAATATGCGCCAATAATTTGTTCAATGTCATACAGAAGACTGATAGTACACAGAGGGCCTTGTGTCCTCGCAGGCTCTGATCTCTAACGGTGAAATAATCTGGAAGTTCCTGTGAATTTTTGCATTCATGCCTGGCTTTTCAGTGTGTAATGATGATCCTTCTTTCTAATTCTTTTTTGCGTATTTAAACACAGAGATACATGCCCACGCTATATCCTCTTCCTTGCTTCATAGCTCCTGAAAGCCATTCTTTGGCATTTTTCTGCTGACATAAGGAATACTGCAAACAGCACATGCAGGGCTCATAAAACCATCAGGGGCACATCTGACATGATGTTCTCCAATCATCTGAGAACGTGCTGTCAGACACATGCATGTGGATGGGGCAAGGTTTGTACGAGAAAAAACCCTAACAACTGAAGCTGAAGAGTAGTGAAGAACTTTATTTTCATTAAGATGTATCCATAATGAATATAGAAACGCTCATTTTAAGGCAGCAAATGCACAAAAGAAAAATTAATTTTCCATAGCTGTTATGGTATAGGGGATTAGAGACCACGTATATACTTCTCTCACTTCAGTGCATTCCTATCTGAGGTATGTTGTGACTAAACAAAAAGTATGTTGAGGATTAAAACATGTTGAAAACAAAATATTTATATTGCTCATTGTCGTCAATTAGCTCAGAATTAAGTAGAATTAATTGAAAAAAATCAGTGTAACTGGCTGTTTTCAGCAGCAAGAGACTTTGAGCTTTTTCTTCTGTGATGAGGCAGCAGCAAATCAATTCTGATCTGTAGATTTACCTGCTTGCTCAGTAGGGTGTTGTAAACCCTTATGATTTAAGAGCATTAGCTGCTGTTGTGCATGTGTGAGAAATCCAGCTGTATCTCCAAGGTCTGTTAATGCTGAAGAATTTTCTGTGCTCTTCACTCATCCCAAGGTTTAGGTCATATCTCATCCCTCTGATAATGATATGATTTTATGGTGCCAAATCCAAGATGAATTAAAACTTGCTTGCACTCATTGGGACCAGATTCTGCTGCCATTTAAAAGTGATTGGGTTCAGACTGATTTTTTGAAGTTTTCCATAAGTACCAACAGAAACACAATTTCTTTAGAGGAAGCTCTGACTAAACAGAAACCAAGTGAAGACTTTGGGAAGTTAGACTATCATCATGAGCTATTCAATCCTAGCTTTGCAGCATGTCCTTAAAAAAAAATAAAAATGCAGAGGACACTGTGGTCCACCCTTATGTCTTTTCTGTTATCTCAGAATAATAATTCTCTGTGGAGCCGGAATGGCCGATTTTGATTTTTCTCAGTGAAAGTCCAGGAGAAGATTGCTTGACACACTTGAGGAAGGTAGAATTTGATACTGTGCAAGGCAGTAAGGGAGAAGGTGTGGAAATAAAAGTGACAAAAGACACAAAGTTGTTTGTCTTGCTTGAAGTGAGGGAGTGAAGCAAGGTGGAGGAATAATAGGGGAACACAGGGAGAGGAGGCAGCTGAGACCTTCTGTGTCAAGAAGTTTTAACTTAATAGGAAGGAAAAAAGGACAGAGAAAGTATATAGAGACAATGTGATATTTGATGGAAGATGATGTAGTGACTTTCAGTAGAGACAAGGTAGAAAACAGGACCAGAAGAAGAGATGATGTGGCTGCCATTATAGTAATACATAGTCACTTACAGTAACCTTGATTTTAAAAAGTTAAACTAATTTTAACTGTTTCCTTGATGGATATCTTCAAGAGTCTTACTATGTGGGTTTTAAAAAACACTGGCCTGGAGTGTGTCCTCAAGGTATTTTCAGTGCTTTCCATCTGCTTACCAACCAATTTCCACTTGAAACTTAAAAGGAGAGATAATTAGCATTAGGGTTATTATGTGTGTTCTCTCTGTGCCCTTTCCATATGCAGTGAGTAAACTGCTGCAGAGGAAGCTTTTTCTTGGATTACAAACTAAGACTGAACATACAGGTACAGATGAGCAAACACACACATTTACTTAAATATACTCACAGGATAATCATATATACACACACTAATATACTCCTAGAAATTCCTCAACATAGAAGGAAATGGTTACACTATGAACACATAAAGAGAGGATAATGATAAATTATGTTCCTGGGCTTTTTGTTAATGAGAGTATTAGTTTTGGGGAGGGGAAAGAAACTATCTTTAAATAAACCAGGCAGTTTAACTGATGTTAAAATATTCTGCTAATTTAGAGCAGCTCCAAGAATTTCAACTATGAGGAAGTTGGCTGGATACAATGAAAGAGATTTTCTTGTTTGCCAAGGAACAAGTTATTAGCCTTTTACTATCTGGTGATTATTTCATGCTGGGACAGCTCTTGTTGGTCTGGGTTCCTCCATCCCTTCTGATACCAGTTCTGTAGGAAAAAGGCAGAATGGGAGCCACACATCTGCACTGTGTAGGGACTTCTCTTGATTTCACTGATGTTTTGGAGGACAAGTTTTGGGCTAGTAGCCAAGTAAGGTTTATTTGCACATCCAATATACTTCTGTAATTTGTTCCTTGCTTAATGTCTCTATCTGTATATATGAGTTCTGACTATCGCTGAACAGTTTTAGATTATAAAGGCTCACCAAAAAACAACAGGGAAAAAAAAATTGAACTGTTTTGCTTGACCACAATGGAAAAAAATACTTTTGAAGAAGCTGCATTGACAGTAGATGAATGAATATGTACATGGCATGAAATATATCTCAATTTTCTTTCGCCTAGGGGGTTATTATCATGTAACTGGGGGAACCAAGGCCAAGAGATCTGTCTCTAAGAGTCAGTGGTCTAGTAGATCACAGCCTCACTGTTACTTTTTACTGCTGGATTGGAGAAATGGATAAGAATGCCCAGAAGAAAGAAATCAACCTGAAGAGACTGGGCATAAACAAAACAGAAACCTAAAATGAAAGCAAAAAGGAAGAAATTAATTTAAAGGCAAATAACAAATGGTTGAGTCAAGGTGTGGGTGTCTTGTTGCTATGAATGAGCACAGTCGGCAGTCCTGGACTCTCAAGTTTTGTTTCTACTTTATCATGCATCATATATCTTATAGAGGTCCACAGGGTCCTGGAGGTGCATTGGAAAGAGCTGCTCACTGGCTTTTCTGATGCAAGAATTCAGGGACATGGCACGGTACTTTTGGGTGTCAGAGTGAACAAGTGTTTATTTTGGGGCATGAACTCCTTCAGTTTGAGGGAGAATGTTGTAGATTAATTTTTTTTTTAGGTTCAAAACTGAAATTAACAGCTTAATGGAAGTTCAAGTCTGTAAGAACTGCTGAACATAAAAAAAAGGTGAGAGAGTCCTAGGTAGAAATTATTGAAGCCTGACAAAATGCTCTGGGGAAGTATTGGTATATCATGATTTTAAGCTCCTTTATAGATGCAAACATAGAAATGTCTGGGTTGGAAAAGACCTCTAGAGGTCATCTAGTCCACCCCCCCTGCTGAGAGCAGGGACATCCTCATCTAGAGTGGCTCAGAGCTCTGTCAAGCCCCACCTTGAATGTCTCCAGGGATGGGGCCTCAACCACCTCCCTGGGCAACCTGTTCCAGTGCTCCACCACTCTCGTGGTAAAGAACTTCCTCCTTATTTCTAACCTAAATGCACTAAGATGTAGACGAGAAGTTGGACATGAGCAGCCAGTATGTGCTTGCAGCCCAGAAAGCCCATCACATCCTGGGCTGCATCAAAAGATCGAAATATTTACTGATGGCTTTTTTGGAGGCCTCCACATTACTGGATTGTAGGCAACTGTGGATACAGCCATCCTCATGTTCTAATGACACTAGCCGCCTACTCTCTGTATGAAAAGGTAAAAGTATTTTATACATTTATTTATATATATATGCACACAAGTACCCCTTTGATGCATTTTTAGCTTGTTTGGGAAATCAGTATGAGACATTCCTTAATCCTCAAAAGCTGCTGTAGAAGTTAGAAGATATTTAGTGTTAAACAAAATTACTTGGGTTTTAAAGAAAAAAAAATCATTAGTGTTGATTGTTGAGATTGTCAACAGTGTTTAAACAGTGTGTTGTGTGAAGAATTCTAAGCCATGTGGGAAGTTAGAATACAGAACTCTTGAAAGGAAAAGCTCTTAGACCAGATCTTCAGTGAAATAAGAGATGCTTTCACTCTGTTAAGGTACAGGAAAAAAAGAAGGGGGGGGTGGGGTGGGGTGGGAAGTAGCACCTTTGCTCTCATCACTCGCCTCAAAAACCTTGAAGCTGCCCATGAATGGGTAGGAATCAAAATAGTAGCAATTACGTTAATTTCATTACTAAAGGATCAAGGTCACAACAACAGCAATTACCTGCAATTTCCCATTCCTGCAATTATATTATTATGAAAATGAACACTTGCTAACTACAGCAAAGCTTTCAGGGGCACTAAGTGACTTTTTTTTGTTTGTTTCAGCATGCTTGCTAATTGTGTCAGGACTTCAATGTAATGTGATTATCATTGTTTTGGTCTTGTCAGGACAACAAGATCAGTAGTGCCTGCTTCTTCTAGGCTTCATTTATATGTAAACTTTATACCAGTATAACTCTTTAGATTAGGAAGAGCATATTTCACTGAAATATTTATATCACTATAAATCCTGGTAGAATAAACATTTTGGGGAATGAGCTGTATTAGCACAGGCATGCTTATACCAGTATAATTCGGTCAAAAATAAGCAGTTGTATGATTTTGTGACACAGTATAACGAGATGCAGAAAAATACCTCGTTTCTGATACAGAGATGTTAGTGGAAGGAATTAACACATCTTGCTATTAGTCACCTGGATCTTCCAGCAAAATATTTTTCATGAGCATTGCCCAAATTGCTTCAGGCAAAAATCAGCCAGTGTATGTGAATAAGAGAATTTAAAGTGACCTGGCAGCTTTTCCCTGTGATGACTCAGGGAGTACCAGACTGCTCAGCCACTTGTGTGATTTGGACAATGACTTCAGCACAGGGACACTCCCAACAGCTGTTGGAAGCCGTTGTCTCTTTCATTGGCAAGGATGAATTCTTAGTGCATGTCCATAACCTTCTAGTTGTGGTGCATTCTACTGGAGATAAGGCTTTACCCATGCTGGATTTATGATAACAAATGCATGATTTCAGCTGAATCTCTCCACTGCAGACAGCAGTGGTCCAGAATGTTTGTTTTTCAGCCTCATTTTGTAACAAAATACAGGGTTTACTACTTCTGCTATGATGGTCATGGAAGTAGGCTATTCCAGAGTCTTACTCTTATAGCTAGAAAGCGTCTTACTTCTAGCCTATATTTAGACATAGCCTGTTTGTAACTCCATCCTCTGTGGCATATTTACATCCTTCAGCTCTCTTCCCCAATTGGCATTAATGTCCTGGAGTTATCTGAAGGGAAAGCTGTCATATCTCCTCTTAGACTTTGTTTTAACTAAGCCTAACTCTAAGACAGACTCCCATGCTCTACTTTCCAGCCATCTCCTACTACTAATAATTCTCCCTGAATTGCTTCAGGCTGAACTCATCACTCTTGAACACCAGTATCCAGAACAGCCTGTAATAAAAAAGATTTTTCTGGGTTCTTTGACTACATATAACTTGTGTTCCTATTGGAAATGCTTGTTCCAACGTATTTGTGATAGCTTGGTGCCTTTATTATGGCTGAATCTTTGCAGTGTCTCATTGTCACCCAATTATCTACAAATAATGTGTTTCTAGCATATAGCAGATTTTTTTTTTCCCCCTGCATACATGACTTTGTATTCTGTCCTTTTATCTCCTACTGTGTTCCCAAAGGATTTTCAGTAGTTCTTTCACGATATTCCAATTTTTCTCTGTGTTGATATTATCTCCCAGCCAGTACTGGCAGTGAATTTCATTAGCGCATTTCTTGTACCAATGTTATTAATGTGTTTCGTTTTTTTTAATACTGTAAGGACTTGTGCCTTCTCTCCAGCACAATCACTTGTTTTCATTTCATTAGCTAGTTCTCACAGTTCTTGAGGAACCATGTTCTTTAGCTTATAGTTTTGCAACCTACCAACGGTGTCTAATAAGAGTAGATCTCCAATGTAGTATGTTTTTAAACAGAATACATTTATCTTTACACAAAGAGATTGTTGTTTTGTTGTTATCTAATACCATGGGAGAAACTACTGGACTTTATATAGATACTGAAAGAGGCTATTGGGTGAAGAATGTCAAAAGATAGTGAAGGAGTGCTGGGTTCTGGCTGAAGCTGAAATTACTAAACAAGGTTGTAAAATCAGCCAAAATGAGACCAATGTGAACAGAGTAAATGTGAGTGGCTGGTTATCTAGGGAGAGGGAAAGGGGAGAAAGGGAGCATGAGGAAAATTCAATCATGTGATGAGGGCAGTTGGAGAGTAGATACTGAGCAGGCCTGTACCCAATCAGCAGAGCTCTGCAGGACAGCCAACCAACGGTGGGACATTATTATTTTTAATATTTTTTTATTATTACCAAGCAGAGTACTGAATTAGCTTCTTTAGTCAGGGCTGGTAAAACCTGAGGAATATTAGGCATTTTCTTGTAAAACGTATTTCCTTTTTGAAAAGACCAGTGATGACATTGCTGACATTGCTCTGTGATTCTATGTTTTGGGGGTGGGGGTGGGGTGTGTGTGTGTTTTGGGTTTGTGGTTGGTTTGTTGTGTGGGGGGTGGTTGGGTTTTTTTGGGTTTTTGTTTTTGTTTTGTTTTTCTGAACTAATGTCCACCCTTGGGGGATATTAAACACTTATGGGCTTGGTTCCCACACCCTGAGACTAAGGTCCTGTCCTTTTGGGGTCTGCAGTTAACTACTGTTATGTAGCTTCTCCTATTGTAGCTTTCGGTGTGTTCTTGTGTTAGAGAAAGTGAAAATGTACATATACTCTTTCTGTACACTTATGAATCAGAGTTCAGAACCATCTAATGGCTTTTTGTTCCCGTATTATTTGTTAATGAGATACTTCATCCTTCTTTGTACTACCAATTTGCAAAATATTTATCTAGAAATTGTGTGTTTATAACAATACAGATTTATGGAAGATGTTCTGGTTATTTTAATTATGATTTTTTTATTACCATGAGCATAATTCTAGTGATGGGTGGTAATTCTACAGTACTGAAAACACAGGCAGTAAATGACTTGGGTTAAGTTACCATTACTAACAGTATATCAACATTGGGAATTGGTGTAATAAAATAATTGCCATAATATTTTGTGTTTTTAAAAAACCTTATGATATTGGGTAGCACTAGCAATAATGTTGATGGGTACTGTAAGGTAGGACCGAGAGAGAGCTGAATTGTCAGCACAGTTCATTCAACAGTGTCATCAGATTATATTGTCATTATACACATAAACTGGATTTGAGCCCAATCATTTATCTTTAATATGCAATGACATCTAATTGTCAAGTTCCATGGTTTTTCTGTACTTTATCATCCAATTCCATACATTATTCTTTTCCTAATAGGTTTGCATTTTGTTTATTTGTGAGTTTGTGGTTTGTTTTGTTTTTCTTTTTTTTTCCTTAAATGAGGAATTTATTTCACCAGCTCTTTCATTAGATATTTTCTTTTGAAAAGGGGTAAACTTGTGAAAAATACGTTCTTTAACTTGCATGGCAACATTCCATTGGAGAACTCTTCAGTTATTAAGTTAGTGAGCTTTTAGCCATAAGAAACAATTTAGAAAAATACGAATTTACCCACATCTGCAGTATTTACCAGGTTTTCCACCACTGTAGTTAGTGGAGAGACAGGCCATCCATCAGAGATGTGAAATGGTTTTCATCATGGCCGAGTAATATCAACTGCCAGTAGCTGAAGTTGTGTATCCACTGGAGAAAAGTAAACCCGTATCTTTTTATCAGTCTTCTTACATGCTTTATTACATGACTCACCAAGCAGACGAGCTGCAGCGCGGGTCAGTCCATGCTGGGGAAGACAGGAGAGCAGCTCGGCTGTGCTGGGGGCCACAGCTGGTGGGTGTCTGCAAGTAGCTCTGGAAGTCAAGGGCCAGGCAACTAGGGATGTAGATGAAGGCACATGCAGGGGGTTGCCTGGGATGAGTCAGCCCCACACACTAGGGCTGCTTCTGGAGACATTGAGGAACAGAGTTGGGTCGTCTTGATTATGGTTTGCTTTCCAAAAGGTGCTAGAAACCTACATTGTGATGCTTGATTTTTCTACTCTAGACATTTTGAATTTCCCATGAGGTGGCTTAGAAGATATTAGTAACATAGACCTTTCTCCAGGGCTGATCTTACAGAGGAGAAAGCTTAATTTTTGTCACAATGGAGTGTGTTAAGTGTGTGTCAGTTTGGATATCCTATGATCAAATTATTTTTTTTAATTAACTGACAAAGATTCCATTTAAAGAATTACACCGTCTTTATAAATATTAAGATGACAGCTGTAAGCGGGATTTAGAACCATGTGGATATGTGACTAGGAGGAAATCCTTGTGTTATAAGAAAATTCCAGTCAGTACGGAGTTTTGGTAATGAATTCTACTATAAATGATAATGCAATAGAAATCACATTAAAATCCTGAGAAGCCATGCAATTTTAAGCCCAATCTTGTACATGAAACCGAAGGGAAATACTCTTGTATCAAACACATGAAAAACTGCAGTAAACCTGCAAATTACTTGTGTGGTAAATTACCTCTGTATTGACTCTGTACAGCCATTTCTGATTCTGTGTTTGGCCTTGTTTGACTACTGCTGGCTGCTGGGTGTAAATTTTACTTGAAATCTGCAATACTCTGTGTAATTATGGATTTGTTAAAGGGGACGTACACTCATTTCTTTCAGAATCGTAGCCTGAAAGCTAAAAACCAGGAAACACAATGTCTTCAACAAGCTCTGCTATGAAATAAAACAGTCTTTGTTGTGGCTTTTCAGGGCATTTTTTGCTGGTGGTATAAAAGATGAATAAATATGGTGTGTTATACTGAAAGGTGATAAATCAACAGCCTCGGCATAAGTCTTTATAAGCATTCAGACCTTGGTTAAAGAGACTGCTCAGAATATTATTCTTGTTTGGACATCTAAAGTTTCAAGGCTTCTTTGTGTTTTAAAGAAACTGTGCATAAGGTGTATAGTAACCTTTCTTTTACAGGCTGTGATATTTCAAGAGTTGTTCATAAATAAAGTGTAAATCTTAGATCAGAAAGGCAAGACCTAGTGTGTTGGACTAGCCTAAAATCAGAGAGAGAAGGGGAGAGAGATGGCCAGGATGGGATGAAGTTTCTTGGCCAGGTTGGTGCCACATGGTAATCTTGCGCTCCAGAAACTTTCTGGTTTCTTCTCTGTGTGAGAGAATGTTTGTACACAGGGAAGTCCTATAAACAAATGCCTGTCTAGGTGTGACTGACAGCAAATCTGAAGGGGCTTCCTACTCACTAAAAAGAAGCCAGTTTAAAGTTAGGACAAAAGCTTTGTAGGGTTTTCAAAATTACTGCATGTTGTCTATAAAAGAAACAGAAGTCTATTAAAACATTAGTCCAATTAAGAAAAGTTGTAAAACAGGTATAAAACAAGTCTTCAAATTTATTGGAATATAATTTGCCTTATACTGATCCATTTGTAGAACACGTAAAAGTAATCTGGTTCAAATAACTGCAGACTCTATGATCAGCCCACCATATGCCCTAGAGATAGAAGAATTGCATACGGCCATTCCCCATGTCCCCTGTAGTTTGATACCAGCTGGGAGACAAATTGCACAACAGGATGCTCTTTTATACCTTTAAAGGTCACCTGCCCCCAGAGATGATGCTTGATAAAGTCATATTAGTAAAAATGAACAAGTGCGGTGAGGGCCTGGAAAAGATGCATCGGCATGCCCAGAGAGTGCAGGTGGATAAATAGCCCTTTTAGGTTGGAAGTTGTTTTTTTTCCTGCAATGTCGAGTTATCATTGTATTCAGTTTGCAACACTAATCAACACTAGACAGACAGGAAATCAAACTGCTTAGTGCTCACGGGGTAAACATGAGGATTTGTCTCAAACTGCAGCACTTACTTCCTAGCTAAACCAGATTGTCCCCCTTGAGCTATTTTCAAAATGCATCAGCAAGAAGGAGGTTATGTAAAAAGGCCTTAAACCACATGTTACCAGGTTGTACCCATTTACATCAAATACATTAAGACTGATTGTAGATGTCTGTGCACTGTACACAATGCTTGTGTGAAATGAATTTTTGTCAAATAGGGCTGAATCACCTGTCACCAACTCCTAATGACAGGAGCTGATATATATGTATATAGATCAGGTTCAATATATATACTGAATTACCTGGGAAAAGAATACCCGTACATAAAGCAAACTTCTCCTTGCTGTGGGGGGAAGATGACTTCAGTGGATTTATCCCAAATATATTCAGTGGACTGCATATGGAGACATGAAAAAAGTAATTTCCAAGATTAAATATTAGACTAAATTATGAAAGCAGTGCTCAGCAGAACACTGACAAAATTGTGAAATAGTGAAGGTCAAACTATCTGCTATTTATTTCTTCTTGATGGCTAACGTGAGACATTAGCTAAGGAATGCTGGTTACTGTTTTGGCTGTAATTGCTAACGATTGATTTCAAATGGGGCTAATAACTGTATATATTCTATTTATATTGCTGCTAAATGTTCTATGGACTTCATCTAATCTGTATTTACTGTTTAACCCAGATCTCTCTTGTTCTCCTTTATTCTGCCCTGTGATGTTGGATTTTTCAGCAATGTTTTATGCTATTTTTCTAAAGCTTTATAGAGGATTTAAAAAAGTATACTTTTTATTTAAATTCCCCCCACCCTGTTTATAGGAAACACAAAGTTCTATAGCTCAACTGTGTGTTGGTTAAAATACTCTCAAATTATCTAAGTAGCCTGGGCAATCAATCAGTTCTCAAGGTGACACTGTTTGTTTCTATGGGTTTGCCCAGTTGCACACAGGTGAACAGAAACAGAGCAGCTTTTCTCAGTTGTTTCTGTATTTTCTTTCTCCATCTTATTCCTTGTAGTGTACCATTCTTTAAGTGAGCTGTATTTCTTTCCCGAATGTATTTCAATGCTTGTAGCCTGGAAATGTGTCAACAGAGTAGCTTGGGTTTGTTTTGGGTTGTTTTGTTTGGGGGTTTTTTTTTGAGTAAATTCATTCAATTCAACTGTCAATAAGTTTTGTGATTGCATTAATGTGTTGAAATGGAGTGTGTTTTGCAGCTTGTGCACTATACAGTAGTACCTATAAGGTCAATAAATGTCCAAGTAGCCACTCTAATTAGAACACCTTTTGGCCTTTGGTTTAAACATAGCATCTTTCTCTAGCCCATAAGCTAATTAGGTAATAGCATTAAAGGGTGAACGTTATATTATTCAGCATAAAAGTAGTTGAATCAATTAAATGGGAGAAAAGATAGATCATAAATTGAATTCTAAGTTAAAAAGCAGTGGCTTGTTATTTTTAGGCTAAATTCTGACATGTTTTGAATATAACCTCCCTCCATACACTCCATAAGCTTCAGAATGGCTACTGCTGAAGAGGGACAAAAAACAAGCAATATGAAGCTGTGTATGTTGCATCAAGTTAGATGCAGAGGGGTAGCTGATATCCCTGAAATACATTTATGTTGCCTGGATTGAACTTGAAACTACTCCTAAAGGCCACTGAAAGAAAATGATGCTATTTGGCACAAAGCTTTCCTACACCTCTCAAAAAAACCCCTCCTCTGATGTTAAAAGGGGAAAAAAAGCCCACAGTAGGAGATGCTCTCATTTTCAAAAAGCTATGAGGAGCTGTAAGGGAAGTAGATATAAACACATAGGAATTAATGTGTTTGAAATCACATTTTATTTTAGTTCGGAGTTTTGTGGTTTATTCAAATGAAGATTACTTGTAGGATTAATTTTTCTAGCAGGTTTTACAGGGAAAGAGTTCAGTCATTTTCAGAGGTGGACAAAGGTAGCTTTTTCCATTGGAAGTGGTAGCTGCCGAGCATGCTGGTAAAATACACAGTGCTGCTCGGTGTTACTAACTCTGCTGTAGTTTTGCTGTGGGAGGGTAGAATGTGATATGAAGCAGTCAATTCCCCTCTGACATGAACTGACCTTCCAGCGTCTAGACTTGGTTTTGAGATGGTCTTAAGGAGTGATGATTAGCAAAACCTTTTTAGTTGGCTATTCAGCTGAGTCATCAAAGTGCTCTTGGTATGTAAAATGTTCTCTGAGAGGGTTCCACAAATGTGGAGCTGAGTATAATGTGGAGTTTCTGATGAACAGTGCATGAAGACAACTGTTTCTGCTAAAATGCCTGCAAGGAATGGCTTGAATCCAGGCTGGTTTAGGAGGGGAACTGCAGCAGGTGGGAGAAAACTCCTGTGGGTGCAGTGGATAATTGTAACTATTGGATTTATTTTTATTCTCCTAGGAAAGAGATGACACACTTTTGGTGGCAGTTTATTTTAGAAAAGTTACCTAACAGCTTGTATGTCATTCTAGGATCTGGGAAAGGTGATCATGAACTGGAAGATGGACAATGCTCTGTCCATCTGGTCTATCACAGAATGAAAAGCTGGAAAGACATCTGGAAACAGGACTAGGGATGCATTTATACGTGGAGCAACAGCTCTGGGTAAAAAGAAAAGGCCAAAGATATGTAAAATGGATCAACTTCAGCAACAGCATGAAAAACAACATTTAGTTTCTAGTGGTTTTTATCTCTTAAAAAAAAAAAAATAGCAATAGTATCTGGGTGACAATGAAGGGGGAAGAACATTCCAATGTATGTGAAAATTGCACGTTTTGTACTTTTTCATAAATAACATTATTATTATATGTGATAAATCATATCCTGTCTGTTGAAGAATGACTGGGATATTCTGTGTCTTTTATATACAGGTATGTGCGCTTGGCACTACTTTCTTTTTGATGGAAACAGAGCAATTAACTTGCATATAATGTACTGTAAACAGCTACCAGCTTGTTGAATCTTCCTTGCAGCTTAAACTGGGCAATATTTTTTTGAGCAGGATACGTTAAAATATATGAAGAACTATAGTCTGCAGCATAAACCCAACAATGTCAGGGGGTTCTGAGTATATGCGATGATATTTAGAAAGCTGCTGTTTCCCTGGGATTTATTACAGTGAATGCCGTGGAGTGAGAGAATTTCTGACCCGGTGGGATGCAACTTGTAAAAATATAGATTCCATTCTATTCAGTTTTACCTTTTATTTTTTGTTGTTTGCTTTTAATGAGTTTTACGACTGATCCACTTTGTCAACTTGATCGTGCCTATCTCTCTTCTTTTTACATTTACATATGCCTTTCTTATTCTATGATACATAGTTTATGGTTGCCATTGTACCTTTTGTTTTGGAAATGAGCCCTATGCACAGAGGAACTGCATGCTAATGAGAACCAAACCACTCAGTCTTGCTTCATTGATTGAAAATAGGTTGCATAAATCCTGGATGAAATCAACATGGGTTCAACATTTCTTCTTGCATAGTAGGTGACTTTTCGTACAATAGTCTTCCTTAATGGATGCATGGAGTGGAAACTTACCTTACAGAATGACAAGTAAATTTTCAGTTTCCTTCCTTTGATATTTCTTTTAATAATTTTGAACATATATCTTGACAAGAAACGTTCCCAGCCACTGTGATTAACATGCAAAGCTGTTTCTTAACAGTATTCAATGTTATTTTTAAAATGATGCTGAGAGTTTAGAAGCCCTTGTTCTTAATTTTTAAACCCACTAATTTCATTGTGTCTGACACAAAGCAGAACATCTTTGCCGTAATTACTGTATAAGTTATTTTTTCCCCACAAAGTTGTAATTTTTGTAAAATAAGCTGGACTGCTTCAATTATGTAAATCAAATATCTAGAGAATATAATGACTGCATTGGCTAAACACAATAGAACTTAACAGGAAGCCAGCAGAGAGGGGGAGAGAGTGATGGGGAAGGCAAAAGCCCAAATGAGGATGTTTTTTTTCAATTAGAGCTGCTGCAAATTCTCTGCCCTGCTGGTAAACTGGCTCCTGCAGCTTCTCACTCTGCCAGATTTGCTCTTCCCTTGGTGCCAGAGTGTGACCATTAAGACTGGCAGGAAGTCTAGGCTAAAATGAAAGCTGGTGTGCAGAGGCTGAGCAAGAGTGGCTGAGAAAAACTGGTGGCTTGCTTCTGTTGTTATTTTGTGTACTTGTGTTGAAGTGAACAGGCAGTAGTGCCTTAAAGAGCTTATGATAAATTTCATGTTGGATGTCTCGGGCAGCATGATGTAAAACTATGACTGGGAGATGGGAAAAGGCCAAAATGCCTAAAAAATGTGTTAATGCTCAGGACTGATGACCTGCATCAGATGGCTGGCATGAGGTGGCCTTAATCTTGAAAGTTCTGAGAACAGCTGACTCTTGCATACAAACTCCTCTTATGTGACTCCTCCTATAAATCCCAACATTCCCTCACTCGAGATCATCTTGGTGACCTAAATTACACTTTTTAGGATGCATCTGTTTCCATCTCTTTGCTCCAGATGGAATGATCAGATTGGAGACAGCTATACGAAGGTGAAGTAACACCATTGATTTGTATTATGAGGTCACTGAAACTTTACTTTAAATCCTAATATTTGTGGGGTTTATTTTCAAAATTGTTTTTTAGCAGCTGACACATTCAGCAGAGACCTCCACTGATCTCTCTTCAATGATTCCCTTTTTTTTCCCCAAATAACTATAGCTAATTTAGAAGCTTTTAAAGTATGAGATTAATCCTAAAAATCATTTCTGAAATGTTTCTTTTTCTGTTTAGTCAGCATTGACTTTTAATGTGGCATCGAGCTTGATTAAGTTTTTGCGACTGTTTTGCTTAGAGTTCTGAAAATCTCCTCATTTTTGCAAACTCTTGCTTAAAATCAGTAACTGTAGAAAATCAGAGAAGGCCAGCATGGTGGGGGTTGGAAGGGACTTCAGGAGAACATCTCATCCAGCCCTCCAGCTAGAGCAGGGCAGCTTGTCCAGGGTTATGTCCAGGTGTGTTTGGAATCTCTTCAGAGAAGGAGACTCTGCAAACTGTCTGGGCAGCCTGGGCCAGGGCTCTGTCACCCTCACAGGGAAATAAGTTTTTCCAGTTTGTGTCCATTACCTCTTGTTCTGTGTCTGGACACCACTGAAAAGAGTCTGGTCCCATCCTTTAGACATCTGCTCCTCAGATATTTTTAAGCATTCATAAGATCCCCTCTCAGCCTTCTCTTCTTCAGGCTAAATGGCCCCAGGTTTCACAGCCTTTCCTTGTCAGAGAGATGGTTCAGTCCCTTCAGTGTCTTTGTAGCCCTCCACTGGACTCTCTCCAGTAGTTCCTTGTCCCTCTTGAAGTGAAGAGCCCAGAACTGGACACAGTACTGCAGATGTGCCTCACTAGGCCAGAGCAGATGGGAAGGAGAACCTCCCTCAACCTGCTGCCCACATTCTTCTTAATGTACCTCAGGAGATCATTGTCCTTCTTGGCCATGTGGGCACACTGGTGGCTCTGGGTGAACTTGTTGTCCACCAGGACTTCCAGGTTCTTCTCCACAGAGCTGCTTTCCAGGAGGTCAACCCTTCATCTGTACAGGTTGTTGAACTTCATTATGTTCCCCAACTCTCCAGCCTGTCCAGGTCTCACTGAATAGCAGCCCAGCCTCTGGTGTGTCAGCTGCTTCTCCCAGTTTTGTATCATCAGCAAACTTGCTGAGGGCACACCTCATCCCTTCATCCAGGTCATTGATGAATGTGTTGAACAAGACTGGACAGTATTTGTTCAATCTTAGGTTCCTTTAGCATCCTATCCTAGCGTGTTCCTGTCTAGTACTTTTCTCTTGCAGTGCCTTTCTTGTCACAGTCTCTGATTTTTGTTATGTTGTTCCTATGTGGATAGAAAACATTCAAAATAGTTGTGTCCCAAAATCTGATGAAAAAATATTCAGCCTTGTCCATCACCAAAGTGTTTTTCATCTTCTTGGTCTAGCAGTCCCACTCCTTTTCTTGGTCTAGCGATTCCACTTAGGCCATTACTTTTTCTTCCTTCACCTAATCCTGATTAAATCATGTTTGTTTTTCATGCCTATGCTTCTTCAATTACCTCTTGCAAAATGGTGGTTTTCTTTACTAAGGGAGAGTACTTTCCTTGTGGCAAAAGCAGCTGAAGAAAGCAGTGTGCTTCTCACAGGTAGATGCTACAGGCATTTGCATGATAGGATTAAGGACTGTTCCATAAAAGAACAAACATATTGTGGGTAAAGAATCACAGGCTGGCATTATCTGCATTAGTCCTGCTTGTAGGTCAACTATATTTCACTTGGTCTTTTTTGGGGTGTAACTTAGAGGTATACTGGTTAGAAACTTTCCTTGTATATTCCCTTACCTTGGTGGGTGTGCTGAAATATGAGGTTGTTTATTGTACTCAATTGCTTAATTGTGCAGAGATTAAATGGCTTTACATAATTTTTGGTTCCAGCAGCACACCAGAGAGCAAGCTTCAGAATCAGACTGTAACTGCTGTCAGGTAATCAGTCGTGTTTCTCTCCTTGCTGCTGTAGGTCAGGTCAGGTTGTGGTAGATGTGTTTTATGAAGATTGAAAATGAAGGGATAGTAGAAATTATGCATGATGTAAGACTGAGAGAGAGAAAAATAAGAAGGGAAACAAATTAAATATACTTATGTTTTGTACATATACCAGTAGTCTTGAAGCACTTTTTCAAGTGCTGGAGAGAATAACATGAAGAATATTTTTGCATGTTTATTTTTTTTATTGTCCAAAGGTGGGAAGGTAGAGGCCTGGTAGTTTACTAGTCCACAAGACATTTTGCAAGGCTTACTTCCAAGTTGATGTGATTTTATTAGATTAGTTTAAAACTGTGCAAGACTGTTTCAGGGCAAGTTTTACTATTAACACAAGCACACGGAGGAACAATAGCACTCTGAATGGCTTTCAGTAACATGTGTTAGAGTTCCTTTTTGTGGGAATTGTCATCAAAGTTGAAATATTGTCATTATCCTTCAGCACACAAAACAGGCTGTAATCTCTCAGATACCTGAATTTCAATAGAAATATGAGATCCTGGGTATTCTGGCACAGAAGAGAAAAAACCCACAGCTTAATTGTATGTATAAATGCTCTGTGAAAGAGTAGGTATCATTCTGAAGGACACAGAGTGGGTTTTGGCTGTACTATTGCTGCAAACAGCTACAAAGTAAGAATTATTACATCTCCACTATCAAATGAAGCCTTGGATAAGATTTTCTTGTCTTTGAACTCCTTTAAACTCTATCAAAACAAAGACTGAGCTAAGCAGACCATAATTACTTCATTTACCACACATGGTTTCATCTGATTTGCAGTGGACATCTATAGGGGGATGTTCAATTACAGCACAGATAACAAGGTTCTGTGTATTGTAACTGAATCCAAGTACCAAAGGACACATTATAAAAATCAAGGAAAACTCACAAGAAAATACTGACTGTTGATTTATTTGCCCTGATACATCTTGTCTCTGCTAGATATTATTGCTAACCAGGTTTCAACTAATTAAAAAGTGAGAAAAGGGGATTTTTAAAGGACCAATCTTTTTTCAATTTATTTTAAATAATACTTTTTTTTCTTAATGTCCTGAAAGAACTGTGAGTGAATAAATCAGCACAGAGAAACTGTTACACAGAATTCTAGCTGCTGCTTCTCGTTTCAAGAAGTCCTGTGGATAAAATAAGGAAATAATATTTCAGCTCAGAGAGAGCAGGGGAAAGATAACTCAAGTTTATTGAGTCAAGTATAATGACAAAAGGTGGGTGAAGCTGCAGCTTCATTTGCAACATTTCTTGTTATCACTTGGGAAATTATAAAAATCAAGTGTTTATGTGATTTAAGTGAGCTCATAGTAGCAGTCCTTTTATGAAGAATCTGGCAAAATCCATCAGTGAGAGCTGGTATAACTGGATGGAATTTTATGCACTGTTAAACAGTGTAGAAGCTCTTTAGAAAGCTGTGAAAACAAATCCTCATCATTAGCGACACAAAAACAACTGTGTACAGCTTTAGTGGTCTGCTCGTAAACCCTGAAGAATGAAGGCTCAAAACCATTGGCCCAGGCACTGACACACTGGAAAACCTGATGGACTCAGAAAATGTTGCAGGTCTTTTTTTTTATATATATTTATTTCATGTTGGAAGCTTTTGCAGAGTATTTGGGGTTTTCAGCATGAAGAAGAGGAGCTGCAAGTTGAGCATGGTCTTTTCACTCTCATTCTGCTTTTTCTGCATCTTGGGCTTTCAGACATGACAGAATGGCAAGGGATCACTACTGATCCTTTCTCTTCCTTCAAATCTGTAGAAAAGCATTCCCCAATGTTCCACTTGGTGGGAATATTAAGACTGGCAGCTTTAGCAAAGCTCTGCTCTGATAATAACAATCAAATTTACTCCTTTCTTCCATTCACACTGTGAAATTAAGAAAAGTTATCCTCTTTCAGGTTTACAGTTGTATTTACTGTCACTATGTTCCTCACAACTTCCTACAGTCTCTGTTTTCTGCATATATACTATAGATAGCATTATTGTTGGCCTGACATTCTGTGGTTCTTACACAAACAATTCTAAATCAGTTGGGAACAAACTGCTAGAAAACATTTTCTGTTGTATCTGTTGCATACACACAAACATCCTGTCTGGTATCAGCACTGGTGTGTCCAGCAGGACTAGGGCAGGGACAGTCTCCCTGTACTTGATACTGATGAGTCTGCACATGGAATCATGGGGTCAGCTTTGGGCCTCTCGCTACAAGAAGGACAGTGAGGAGTTGGAGCATGTCCACTGAGGGGCAATGAAGCTGGGGAAGGGTCTAGAGCAGAAATCTTATGAGGAGCAGATGAGGGACCTGGTGATGTTCAGCCTGCAGAAGAGGAGGCTCAGGGGAGACCACCTCACCCTCAAGTGTCTGGTGCCAGGTGGGGATCTGTCTCTTCTCACAAGAACAAGCAATAGGACAAAAGTTCAGGGGAGGTTTAGGTTGGACATTAGGAAAAACTTCATGGAAAGGATTGTCAAGGCCTGGCCTAGGCTCCACAGTCATGGAGTCTGCATCTTTGAAGGGATTTCAAAGCTGTGTAGATGTGGTGCTGAGGGACATGGTTTAGTGGTGACCTGGCAGTGGGTTAACAGTTGGACCTGATAATCTTGAAGGTCTTTTCCAGCCAGAAGTATTTTATGCTTTTTATGATCTAGTTGTACTTTATTACAGTTTTCATACATACATGCACATACACAAATAGAAATAGCTTTTGTTTTATCAGACTATGGACTTCCAAATAAAAAAGGGAGGGTGAATACACTCATAGATGAAAATAAATGGTTAGTAAATCCTTCTTTTTTTTGTTTTAATATTTATGCATAAAAGGGACTTGTTACTTTCTAGATCATCTTATTTCTTTTAGCTGGATCTTGCGGTGAAATCATAATAAAAAGGAGAAAAAAAATAAATCCAGCAGTCTATCCTACTGACTTTGGGTTTCTATCACTGCTGAATACTTAAGAAAATTTTTGTTTACTGTCATAGTCTCAGGAGAGGTCCATTTTGTTTCCAAAAGCATCCTGCAGGACAACCACCATCTAATCCTGCTCAAGTGTCCTTCAGTGCAGTGTAAACAACATAATGCAGGAGATTTATTACAAAATAACAGCACTGAACTGTTGTGATTTTGGTCTATGTAATGATTTTCAGGCTTTTTAAGGTCACGCTTCAAACAATGTTTTGTTTTGCTTGCCACAAAAAGTGAGTCCTGGGACTACCCAAACTATACTTTTCTGTATATAACTATACTTTCTTTTGTGCAAAAGCACTCTTTAGGTAATTTTGTGTTGTAATTCAACCAAAGTTATCCTCTTTCATCTAGGAGATACAAGTCAGTTGATGCCAGAGAGACTGTCCTTGACTACGTTTAAGAATACATCCTGATAGGACATAGTCCTACTCTTGCAGTCAGTGCAGCTCTTCAATAAGAAGCTTACATACAAGCCATGTATGTATGAAAAGGGTCTGAGGGTACTGATCAACAGTAGGCCCCATATGAGCCAGCAGTGTGCCCAGGTGGCCAAGAAGTCAAACAGCATCCTGGCTTGTACCAGAAATAGTGTGGACAGCAGGAGTAGGTAAATGATCATCCCCCTATACTTGGCACGGGTGAGGCTGCACCTCAAGTACTGTGTTCAGTTGTGGGCCCCTCAGTACAAAAATAGACATCGAGGTGTTGGAGTGGGTTCAGAGAAGGACAACGAAGCTGGTGAAGGTAGTCTAGAGAACAAGTCCTGTGAGGGGTGGCTGAGGCAAATGGAGCTATATAGTTTGAAGAAAAGGAGGCTGAGGGGAGACCATCTTGCACTCTACAACTACCTGAAAGGAGGTTGTAGAGAGGGGGGTGCCAATCTCTTCTCCAAAGTTGCAAGGGATAAGAGGAATTGCACCAGAGGAGGTTTAGGTTGGACATTAGGAAGAATTTTTTCACTGAAACGGTTATTGAGCCATGGAACAGGCTGCCCAGGGAAGTGGTTGGAATCATCATCCCTGGCTGTGTTTAAAAGTTGTGTAGGTATGGTGCTTAAGACATGGTCCAGCAGTGGACATGTAGAGAAAGGTTATTGGTTTGACTCTGATCTTGAAGGTCTTTTCCAGCCTAGGTGATTCTATGACATGTTTTAACATCTGCCCCTTTTTACTTACTGATGTCCACTTTCTGAATTTGTAGTGCTAGGTCTGTTCTTCCTTTACCCCTTTTGTGTTTTACGTGCAACTTGGAAAAAGGAACTGCAACAAAAAGGAGAAACAAATGTTTTGTTCCTTTCCTTTGAACAATTGATTAAAATGCACGTTCTTCACAAAAGACCTTGCTTGTTCTTCTGCTCACAGATAGGAACATCTTCAGAGTCAAATGTGCCTGTTCAGAGATGCTTTATAGTAGTCCACTTACTTCTATTCCCTCCTCTACTTAATAGTGCATGAAGGACCTGAGAATCTGTGAAAGCTGTGTCCTTCTGAAGCCTCTTGCTCCCTGTAGCATGGATCCCTCTGATGTTTCAGCCCTTGACTCTGTCACTATGAACAGCAGATAATAAAATCCAAGTTGCCTTTCCAGAAAAGTCATGGCTCACTGATCTCATTAGGAACATACCTTTTCTTTCTCAGCAGATCCTTTGGCTCTGGCCCTTGAAGCTGTTTGAAATTCTCTGGCAGCTCAGGAGGGAGGCTGAATAGCGCGATATTTGTTCACTCCTCATTGCCAGTCTGACAAGTGAACAGCAGTTCACCAGAGTTCAAACATCTGGCAAACAGCTCGCTGCAGCTCTAAGCTGTCACACATTAATAAAACCCAATTGTTCCGTCAAGAACATGTTGAGAAGTTTAAAGGAAGAGAAAAGCCAAGGGGAAACCTGCTAATTAAAACTATCTATATAGAGCTGTAGTGAATAAAGCATGATTAATTTAACTTTCTTAAAGGTAAATCTATGTTGTAGCATCAGGTAGGAACCTTGTTTAGCCTAACCGAAGAGGGGCAGAGAGGCTAACACCCTTACTCGACACCCTAACTCACCCTTGTTAAGGTGTTGGATAACACCTTATTCACTCGATATTTCCGTGGGATACCACGGGACTCCAAGATGTATTTCTGTGGCTGATGTTAAGGAAAGACAGAAGGGTACATTTTCACACCAATTCTTCCTTCGATTTTAAAATACTAGTTTTAAATACTAATCAGCTTCTGAAAAAGGGCAAACTTATTGATCCTCTTTGTTCCTATCTTCAAACTGCTGCTCATTATAGTCAACACGCTATACTTTATATGTTACACAAAGTAGTGGTTTTAAAATGTGCCTTGAGAGGCACATTGGAGAAGGTAATGAGAAACACTGCTTCATGGACAATTGATACATTTTCTATTTCAAGAGATCTAATGTTTGCCCCATCACTTTGCAAATGTCAGCTTCTCTGCTGTTTTCAAATACGTGGCTTTTGCTGTGCATTGCAGCATTCATTTTCAAAGAAAAATCCCTGTTTTGTTAGAAAGAGACACAGTATTTTAGCTTAAAATTCTCTGTCTGACCACTTCTCTTCCTAACGGGGGGGGGGAGGAGATTCTTCTCCCTTTGCTTCAGAGGTGATGAATTCTTTACATCCAGAATAATCTTGTAAAATATGCTGATGTTTTAGGCATGATACAAGGCACAGTGCACCAAAGAATTCCCTTGAATTATGCCCTGCAAAAGTGAGAGGTGAAGGTGGCTCATGCCCTGGGTGTGCCTGGACAGGAGTGAAAGATGAGGGAAGTAGAGTTTGGTTTTCCTGTTTCTGCTATGAGAGGTGGGGAACCCAAGTGCTCATCACCCTACATGGCCCAAGATATTTCTTGTCAGCTGTAGCTGCTGGGAGGGACCTGGCAAGGGGCATTGAGGCCATGATCATTTTGCAGCCTGCTAGTCTGGGTGAGTGCCTACTGTGCACCTAGAGCTAGCCCTAGTGGTAAGCAACTAGAAATAACTCCTGCACAACATGTCTGAATAACCAGAGGATTTCACACACACAAAATTGTCTTCTGGAGACTAGAAATGGGTCTTTGGATCATGATCTGAAACTGTGGTTGATAGGAATGATTAGTTTGTGATGGTTCATGTTCTACTTGCAAACATCTTTATTGGGAACGAGCTGCTTGTATTACAAATAGCAACACAGGTCAGTGTAGTTGCCAGATAGAGAACAAAGGCTAGAAAGACTTGCAAGGTAATGAATGACTTAGAGATTTCTTTGGAGGCATAGTATGGAAACTTAGGGTGTTACTACAAGTGTTGTACTAGCGCTGAGAATAGAGGCATGAACTTCAATAAGCTCTTTACACAGATACATTTTTTTTTTTTAAAAGCAGTTTAAAATAAAAGTTTAGAATAAATTCTATTTATTTGATTTTCCTTTTCTCTGCATCATTAATCTGAGACATGTCATTGTGCCTGATGAGAGATTTTAAAATCCTTGCCCAGATTCCTTTAGGCTCTGTGAGTCATGAACCCCTCACAGCTGACACCTTCTAAGACATTGTCAGTTTTGTGCCATTTTTAAGACTGATGATGTTTGTTTGGAGAGATTTTAGTTCTAAAAGTACTGCAGGATGCAGCCTCTAGTAGAGGTTCACACTGTCATTTGGCTGGAATCCATGTTCCAGAGCTGTAACAACTGAGGAACACTAGCAGCTCTGTTGGCTAGAGATGTGTGTGGAAAGCTGTACAGGTAGGACAGCACTGGCACTGCTGGCTTTTAGTGCAGCTGCTAGTCCAGCTTCTGCTCTTGAATTGTTATGAGATGCTTTCAGATAGACTAGTCTTTCTGCTGTCACTGGCATGTTCACTGGACTGCATGGTTATCGTGCACCTTCACAGCAAAAGGGTGTCTTTGCCTCCTGAGAGATAGCCTGGCAAGACAGGAAGACTGGGTTACTCCAGCCCCTCTTATACGTGGTCCTGTAAAGCAGGATGCAGTGTGGGTAGTTCTGTGAAATCTTGGACTTAGCCAGAGAGTGGGCCCAGATACTATTGCAGATGGAAGCTCTTGCCTTGGCAGGTCTGGGTTCTGTTGAGCTGAAAATGCAACGCAGGAGGCCTGTAAATAGATACAGCATTTAGAGTTGGAAAAAGTACAGAAACCAGGTGATGATGACCATACTTATAAGGTGGGAAAGCACCTCTAATCACTAATACATGGGGACTTGGAGGCCTTAGTCACATTCCTATTTGTGATGAGGTCTAATCTCCTCCAATGTTGTGGGCTACCCCATGTTTTGTGGCACTCTACCTGCAAATAAGTTCTCAAAGACTGAACAGGGGTAACTCTGTGCACAGTATGTCATCATTTGCCTTGGGGCACTTAGTCCAGCTATCTACTGCTGCAGCTGATCCTCTGCGTCTGTTCGATGTTTGCTCAATTACTAGTTGAAGATGAAGTGCTTAGATGTGTAAAGCAGCATACACCTCTTCTTGGAGAGTCTTTCTGTCAGCTTTCCCATTGTTAACCTTACACGTCTGCTTCAGCATTTAGGACAGCTGTATGTGGTGTCTTCACCATGAGCTTTTAAAGGTATTTGAGATGCATGGTGGAGAGACTGCTGAGGTGAGGTTGTGGCACAGTTGTTTCAGGCCTATTGGGAAACAGAAGTGTGTTTGTGGTGGGGAGAGTCCAAAGTCTGAAGCACCTGTGTTGCTCATGGCTGTCTCCCTGCAGCACAGCTAGGATGTGCCAGTAGCAAAGTGGTCTGAGTAGCTGTTCAGTTTGTCCCTGTGGCCATCATTGGAAGACTCTGTGTAGGTACAACCTTGTGTCTTTGTCTACCAAATGGGAGCAGCCTAAACTTCGTTATGTTGTGTAAGGAAACGGCTAAATATATCAAATACTATTGTAAACTCTGTTATGACAATAGATGTTCTATTTGTTCATCAGCCTTATATAAATTTGCAGCATAGTAGCCCAGATGTTTAGTTTGGTGCCAGAGGTGAAAATTTACTGTGAACAGCTACAGTTTCACAACCGTATAGATCAGTGCTTCCATTTCTCTTCAAAACACCAATATACTTTTACAATAGTACCAAAATAAGTAGTAGCTCTTTAAAAGGAGAACTGGGATTATTGCAAATCATGATGAATTGAGAAAAACATTAGATGCATTGTTTGAGTGCTCTGTTTCTCCTCACTTAACAGAGTACATTTGTTAACTTTAGCTGAATTTTCCCTTCAGCAGTTGGGGACTTAGAGGTAGTGAACTCTGCTGTCTATAAACACATTAAAGCAGGTGGATCAAATAAACTTTAATATGGCAAACTGACCAGAAATGGCACAGAAGTAGGAATGTCTTCAAAAACCATATAGCTAAGAGATCTTTGGCAGACTTTTCCCATTTCCAAGATTTTTCTGTAGTATCTGTACTGGTACCACAGAAATTCTCTGGTAAATTACAATTCATCATGGTTTTATGGAGCTGTTTTTCCCTTGGGTATCCTTGAATTTTTATGGACTCTCACTGAATAGTGTAGTAGCTTACAGTGTTCATCAGCCCAAGTGGTGGCAAAATAGCCTTCCAACACATGATTCACAATGTTATTGTGTTAAAATAAGGTGTCCTTTCACTTTCTGATGAGCTGATTTTCTTCAGTGTATCTAAAGGAGAGTATATGATCAAAATGATGAGCATAGGGTAAAAGAACACTGAGTGAAAGTTACTCAACAGCAGACTTTTGAGATCTTGGAAGCTCAGTTCTTTCTATAATAATCATATCATTGTTGATGACAAAGTTTTTACAATGTATTTGTAAGGTGATTATATTCATGTGTCCCAGCAATTCTTTATTATGCTATGCCTATAGTAATGCTTAATCCACGGCATTTGAAGTGTCAGAAAATATATTTAACAAAGAAGCAATACAAGTTAAAGATGTAAAATGAATATAATAATAACTGGGAAAAGAAAGCATGTGAAAAGATGAAATTTACTATCTAGAATAAATGAGCTGACAGCATCTTCTAAGAAATCAGCACTGTGAAGGCAGCCTCATCATTTTTTAATGAAATTACTTGTATTGCCATTCTTGAGACTTAAGTTTGCCATCTGCTTTAGGGTTCTATTATCCATCATGAATTATTTCCAGGCAGGACTTCACACTATAAATTTGGGAGAGTAAACTAAAAAATATGGCCTATGCTATATTGTATATTTGGTTCCATCTTGAAATATGTAAGTGGAACACAGGAAGCTGTTAGTAACCAGTTATAAATTTAACGGATCACATTAAAGTAGTCAGCTCGGCAGAACATGTGCTTTCACTGTAACAAAGCTAAAAGGAAAGTTATGCCTTGGAACCCCAAAGGATCAAAATTATTTCAAGTGGTGGGGTTTAAAAAGAAATTTATTTTCATTTTGGGGAAGGGTGACCATTTTGTTCAAAAACTCCATTATGTAACTCTCTATTTCTCTCTAATGCATCATTGAATAGACAAGCATATCTCTCTAGATTCAAGATTATGTAGAGAAGGCCTGATTGTAGTTGAAATCAGGGAGGTAGATCTTCATCTGGTAAATTGACACAGCTCTGATGATTTCAATCTGTGACTTCTAGAGACTAGTAAAAGAATTGACAATTAAAAGGTTAAAACTCAGAATTTAATTCTCTTGAAACTTAAGTTACTGTTCTTCTGTTTGTGATTTCCTCTATAGAAATATTTAATATTATCTAATAATAAAATATATCAAATCTATAATATAAATAATGTAATAGAAATAGATACTAAATATAACATATTAACATATAATAATAACTGCATTAAAATACTTGACTGTTCAGTCTTGGCTAAGGGAGGCTAGTAACAGTTTTCTGGATGCTTCTAAAGCAGAGGTATCTGAAAGCGCATCAGGTGAAAAAGAAAGTAGAAAATGAAGCAGAGATAAGAGACTCAAAACAATTTCAGATCAACACGCTAATATTGTGTCCTGGATCTAGTAAGACTCACCCTGCTGATAAAAAGTAAATGGGAAATGGATTTGCCTTCCCGAATCTAAGATGAAGTTTGGCATTATTTTTTAGAAAGTAGGTGTGTGTAGATAGAACTTGCCTCTCGCCCACTGCATGTCTCTTGCAGACAGGTATCCTGTAAAGTATGAAGGCTTCCTGTAGAAATCAATACCACTGTTCAAAAGGCAGAAGATTATTGTTTAGCATTTTAACATAAAATAATTGGTTTATCCTTTTATTATTGTCTTGGAGATTCCTGGCCTCCATTCCAACTCCTTCATATGCCTTCCCTGGGCTCACAAAATTTCTTAGTTTTTTTGTATACAGCAGCCACACATTTAGGTCCAGGTGACCTCTTCCAGTCCCCATTATTAGCCAGGTGGACAGGAACTGCTGCCATTGGGAGGAAGACTTTCCCACAGGCACCCATATCAATGCCTCTCCCATGCTACTTTTCCATCCACTCGGTCTCACTCTTAGACCCACATAGGTTTCTGTCCGCCTGGGAGTGTCAAATGGTAAACAGTTGTGTATGTCATCCTCTTTTCACTGAGGGTATGAAAATCCCTGACAGAGATAGGAGAATATTGACTGATTTGCTGACAATTACATTCTGGAACTGTTTCCTGGCTGTACTCACAAGATGCATCCATCAAATTTTGTACCCATCATTTTAGTGAATCCTTTCCTTAAATGAAACTCTGAGAATCTCCCTTCTTGAGAAGATGAGGTGGCACTCAGCTCTTGTAAGGAGTAAATACCAGAGGGGTTATTGCTTGCATCTCTCTGTGGGGAAAAAACTGCAGGTTCTAAAGTATGTCTCATGTTATGACTCCAGCTGGATGGGTTGGTGACTGCTAGTGTGCTCTACCATATCTAGATAAAAGGGATTTTAAGCACTTAATGGTCAGTTACTGCAAGGAAAAATAGCACAAGATTAAAAGGTCCTGCTCTTACAGAGTGAATAAACCCCACTATTTTAAACTAAGTGTCCAACAGCACAAGTATAAACCATTAGGGGGACCCCCTGTGATACAGAAACAGTTGTAAACAGATATGCTGCAGTATTTTTATATTGCCTTTGACAGAAGTATAACCAAAGCTGTATACCTCACATTTTTAATGAATTTTCCATTTTACAGCCTCATTTTCAGGAGGCGTACTGGAGTTCTGCATAACCATCACTCCTGCATTGTGCAATGACCTCTTGGATTTTCTTTGCTGTAACAAAAGTGCACCCCCCAATGTGCTACACAAGATCCAGCAGTGGCCTTGGTCTGCACACCAACCCTTGGTAGTAACTCTGACCATGGGGTGTTATCACTGCCTGGGAAAACAGGCTGCTGACTGCAGACAGTGCAGACAGTTAGAAGAACTGAGATAAAAAGTAAAATCACTGAACAGAATTAGTTCTGTTCTCACTCAAACCAGGACAACTGATACCATGTACTTGCTGTCATGGTCCTTGTTACCACTAGGCATGTAAGCCAACTTTCTGCAGGGTTTGCGAGGTATAATATTGTCTAGTCAAGCTTCATGGATAAATTATGATTTGGATGCTCATGTTTTGCTGTTGGGTCAAATTTCCTCTCTAGTTTCTTCTGAATATTCTGGGCTAAACCTAACTATCCACTTCATTAGATCAGTTCCTCAAAAATGAAAATTCACTGAAATCACTGACATCAGCATGGCATCCCACTGACTTGATGGACATGGGTTATCACTTCCCACCTATTTTTTCTTTTTTGATACATTTGTCATTAAAAATAAGCTGCTAAAAATATATATCATCTCCCAAACTTTATCATTACTTCAAGTTTTACCAAGTATTCCTACTTTAATTCACAAATAGAGAAAGGCATCAAATTTTGTCACATTTTTAGTAGCATTTCAACCTTAGAGATAAAAACAATGCAAACAATTCCAGTTGCTAAAAGACACAAGACATTCAATAGCCACGGAGCTCATGAATGAGAGGGTCTAACTCATTTTTGTCTTTCTGTCTGCAGAGGATATGATGATGCCTTTCCACCATCCTCTTGAGAAACAGTTAACTTTAAGAAAAGAAAAAACAATACTGATAATTAAACATTATATAAAGCTTTCTATTAGCATATTTTCAGGATGTAATCTGCTACACAGCTCTCTGAAAACATCTATTTTCACTTTGAATGTTGAGAGTTTTTGACAATAGGTATTTTAAATAAATTTCTAATTAAATATCAAACGTTCTCATTCTCTTTGTGCTCAACAGTTTCTCTTCAGCAAGTAGGGGAAGACACTGACAGTCTCCACTTGTATGGCACCACAAAACGAAGGAAGAGTTGAGATATAGTTACAGGCTACAACTACATTGTTGGGAGCACTGCAGTAGAGAAAGCACTGTCTCAGCTAAGGAATGATACTGATACAGAAACAAGAGATTATAAAAGTGCTTATGGTGAACTTCATCTGGTTGTGACAAAGCTTCTGCCCATCAGAGTGATGATGTTTCCAAAGAGTAGCAAAAACAAAAATCTAAGCTGATTCAAAAGTGGAGTGTGATAAACTCAGGGTTCCCCAAGGGCTGCTTTGAGTTAGGGGCAGAGCACCACCAGTGCCCACCAGGCCTACAGCAGCTGCCCAGTACCAGCTGCAAGGGGCTGGAGGTGGCTGGGAAAGAGCCACATACTTCCTCTGGACCCCAAGGGGAACTGCTTTTGTGTCACTTCTTCAGACTGTAATCCTTTGTATTACAGGGGTATCTTCAATGGCAGGGGTGGCACTTAGGCACCAGAGGTATCCCTTCCACTCCTACGTTCCTAGGAACAGTCTTCTCTCAAGTCTTTAGAGGTCTTTGTGTGCATTCACTATGGCTCTGGGCATTTGGGAATGTTTTCAAAGGGTTCAGTAGCAGTCAGGCACCTGGTGAGATTGGCAATGGAAAGTTCATGAACACTGCAGAACAGACCAGCTCCACCTTTAAGTCGTTCCTAGCTGTGAGGACTTTGAGGGGATGACTTCATGTGACTGTGGTTGCATTTTACACCTATTTTACACATGCAGACATGACTGATCTGTGTATGAGGCAACAAAAAACCACAGCCTGCCTTTTGCATGTATATGTTTAGACAATGAGACTTTAGAACTTATCTATGAAAATTGTTCTTTTGTCTCTTGCCTCCAAAGAGGAGCATACTTGGATAGCTTATTATCACTAAAAATGTAACATTCACTGAAGGAAACTCAGTGATAGTAGTTGTTATTTTTGTTGTAAATCCATTTCTTCACCTTTTTTAAAATTATCTATCCCCTGCTAGGGGCAGTGAAAGGAGTGACCTGAAAGTGTGAGATGTTGATGCATGGCCAGTGGATTTTAATTTTTTTTTTTTGTATTGCTGTGCTGGTATAGAATCGGCAGGTACATAAAATACAATGTTCCAACCATTTCACCCTCCAAGTTGGAGTGAGGAATGTTCATTTTCACTCTCTGCACTTACTGCCTCTTCTTAGTCAGATTCAGAGCTCATGTTGCTGTGAAATCTTGAGCTTCTTTTATGAGCTTAGCTGGAATGCTGCTGGGTATCTTTTCTTCATTGCAGCTTTTTTAATCTTGGCTTGCAAAATCAGAAGCTCTTTCCTGGCTGCACAGATCATTACCTTACTTTAGGTAAAGTCTCAAATACCCTGAAGTATCTCACCCAGGTTCTCACAATATCCTTTTACAGTGCTTCTTTTTCATTACCACATTTGGTATGCCCTTTTAATTCTGCATGTTGGCTAGTGGTGGATTTTTTGACTGTGTAGTGAACAGTTTGTCTTTGATTCTTTTTCTTCTTGTACTTATCCTTTCTAATGCCAGAGAACCATGAGAACCCCAAGAAAATATTTGCCTCTTTTAGATCCTGAGAACAGACTCTGCAGTCAAGAGAAAATGTACAGGACAAATTTTGGCAACAATGACAATTATAAATAACAAACCACATGAACAGTTTTCTTTACTGCACTGAATTATGATAGTTGTTGTGACATTTAGTAAAGTGACTGCAATGTCATCACCCTGTTGTTTTCACCCTTAAAAAAATAAATTAGTAGCAAACATAACCTCAGACACTCTCTCTCCTGAATGGAGAAAATCCAAAATCTGAATTTTGTTATGTACTCCTACACGGACTGTTGATCTAAAGAAAGTCTCAAATTTAAATTAATGTACATTTTGTGACTGAACCTAATTTTGAGTGAATCTTTTGACTAATTCTCCTGTATTTTGAATCTGTCTGGTCTTTTTGAAAAAGTTAGGTTTGACAGACACCAGCCTGTTAAGTGGCCTTTATCATTATAGAGTGATTCCCTTGAAGACATGTATAAATTAGTTTTTCACTGGCTGCTTCTTCCACCCTCACTTTACATACAGGAAAAAGAAAGGTAGAAAGATTAAAGAACATTCTTAAGCTCACCTAGGAGTTTGGTGGTAGAAATTATGCTGATTTTCTACATCCATCTCAGTGTTTTGAACACAGGACAAAGCTTTTTCTCTTTTCATCTGGTGAGATATTTTGAAACAATTTTTAAAACCTGGGATGAAATTTTAAATAGTTGTCCCATCCTCTTCAAGGATTTGATCTTACTGAATACCACTGGGATGTGCTGGTTTCTCAGAAGCCTCAAACAGCTTACTTTATTACAGCCTGGTCAGTAGTACCTTACAAAGCAAGCACTACCTGCAGTTAGCAGGACGTTAGGAACCTGGTGCTGTGTTCCCAGTGTAGATACATGAGTTGTCAGGCTCTGTATTAGTTAGTGTATTGCTTGGTTTAGTGGTAGGGATTCAGAAACTTTAGACCTCATACTAAATGAGACTAAAAAATTAAATTTCCCTATTTTTGTAAATGAGCCACATCCTCTTGTCAGTCTTTGACTTGACTAGCTAATAAAGGCACAGTTCCATTTGTGTCAGTTGAGAGAAAAGGCAAGGAAAATGGCAAAATTCTTGAAAAGAGTATTTCAGATATGTCACAGCAAAAGATGACAAGCATTGGATTAACAATTACTGAGGTAGTACTGAAGAGATGACAGAAGTATCCTAAAGAAAGCTTGGCTGCTGTGGATCATTTGTTGCTCGTGGCTTTACTACAGTGGGACAGAGTTTGGTGGGCAACCATTTAAATCAGGCTCCAGCAGTGAGATTCCTGTTCACTCTTGTGACTTTTTTTCAATCATTTCCTGAAGTGTTCTTTTTGCTGAACAGCAAGCTGCATTTTTCCAAGTCTGTTGTAGAAACACTTATATTCTACTGTTGTTTTTGGTACCTCATGTGTAAAAATAAGATGAGTTTCTAAGTCTCAAGAGAGTGTTTCAACCAAAAAGTTCACTGAGTTAGGCTGTCAGTGATATGACCCAGCCAACTTCCATGAACTATCCTCTTTCTGTATCTAGTAAAAAGGAGCTGCAAAAAACAATCTTGCCTCCTTCCTTTCTCTCTTTGTGAAGCTGCTCATTCCTTTGCTTGCGTTAGCTGATGTTTTTCATGGTTTAACCCCAGCCATGTAGTAAGCTCCACACAGCCACTCTCTCACTCCACCCCAGTGGGTTTAAGGAGAGAATTGGAAGTGTAGAAGTGAGAAGGGTGGGTTGAGATAAAGACAATTTAATAGGTAATGAAGCAAAGCAAAAAAAAAATAAAATTTGTAGCTTCCCATCATCAGGCTCGTGTTCAGTCATCCCCAGGAAAGCCAGGCTCTGTCATAGGTGACAGTGACTTGGGAAAACAAATGCTATCAGTTCAAACATCTCCCCCTTCCTTTTTCTTCCCCAGCTTTATATGCTGAGCATGATGTGATATGGTCTGGAATATCCTTTGGTCAGTTGGTGTCAGCTGTCCCAGCTGTGTCCCCTCCCAAATTCTTCTGCCCCCCTGAGTCTACTTGCTGGTGAGCCTGGGGTGAGCAGCAGAAAAGGCCTTGACTCTGTGCAAGCACTGCTCAGCAGAAATGAAAACATCCCTCTGCTATCAACCCTGTTTTGAGCCCAAATCCAGAACAGCCTCATATTAGGTAATATGAAGAAAGTGAACCCTATCCCAGCTCAAACTGGTACAGTATTATATTAATCTTCAGAAGTTATCACATTGTGGTGGGCTGACCCTGGCCAGTAGCTATATGCCTACTCAGCTTCTCACTCACGCGCTCCTGTCTTCCGCAGGATGGGAAGAATGTAAAAGGAAGGTGACAAGACCAGGGGCTAGAGATAACTGTGGTTTAATAGGGAGAGTAAAAGCTGAGCACACAAGCAAAGCAAAAATAAAGGAATTAATTATTGGCAGGTAGAGGTCTGGGCGATTCCTGGAAGCAGGGCCTCAGCATGCCTAACAGCTTCGTGGAAAGACAAATGCCATAACCATGAACTTCCCACCCTGCTTCCTCTTTTCCCTGAGGTGTTATCGGTGAACACGTATGGAATATCCTTTGGTCCATTGTCCCAGCCGTGTCCCCTCCCGGTGCCTTGCTGCTGTGCCAGCTCTGTTCAGCAATAGCCAAAACACGGGGGTTGTGTTGTCCACTCACTTTTAGCCCCAGATATGAAGCACAGTGCCATGCAAGCTCCTGGGAAGCAGGTTAACTCCCTCCCAAACAGAACCACTACAAACATTTTTCACGCACACAATGCTAGTTGCTTTTCTGAGTATTTTCCATAATACCTTTTTCTGAATCTCAGTGTTATATTGATCACCTGACTTGAATAGACTTCAAGAGCTTGAATTCTGAAGATATTTAGTATCTCTGGCAAATACCAATTAATCTAGTACAATTATTTCCAGTGTTCCAAGGCTGAAACCTCTCTTCCTTGAATATCATTACTGCTTAATAAATTGCATACTTTACTTTTGAACAATATTAAATAATTGCCCCTCAAATTTGTGACTGAAGGACTGTTCATGTTATACATAATGCCTTACAAAATACTAATTGATGGCTTTGTGCAGTGTCTTAATGGAATAATTGCTTGTTTAGTGCAACACTTTCAGTGAACAAATGCTTATTCTTTGCGTTTTTGCCTTTGTAAATAGTATTCCTTCCACTGTGGTATTTTCACAAATATTTCGGGGTTGTGGTAACTGAACCATGATCTATGGTATTGAATAGCTGAAGCACGAGCTGTAGAGCCACTGTTCCTATTTTTTGCATTGCCTGCAGGCAGTTTTTATACTTCCCCCCCTTAATATACTTCATGCTTCTATTTTATCACCCTGTAAGATTTGCTTTATCCAAAGCATTGTACCCAACAAACATGCGCTATCTGAAAATTGGCTCATCAAACCGATGCTGCACTGCCTCTCTTAGAGACCAATACTTCCAGGTGAGAAGGAAGACGGAGTAAAGCCAGGAATCATAAGGAAAAACTGTGTTCCCACGCTTTGTTGTTATAAAAAATTGCAATAGTGTTATTTCTGATTGGAAATAGTCATTCTTAAACTTAAGCAGTGCTAATTGGCATAGAAAATCTGCACGATCTAGATTGAACCAGGGAAGGCTCAGGCTGAATATTAGGAAGAATTTCTTTACTGAAAGGGCTGTCAGGCATTGGAATAGCCTGCTCAGGAAGGTGGTGCAGTCACCGTCTTTGGAGGCGTTTAAGAGCCAGGTAGATGTTGTGCTTAGGGACATGGTTTAGTAGTTTTGATAGGCTAGGAATAAGGTTGGACTTGATGATCTTGAAGGTCTCTTCCAGCCCAAGCTATTCTGTGATTGATTTGGCCTCCTGTGGAGATTTGATTGTTGAACAGTTTGTGTCTTGGTGGAATTCCTGTCAGTGTACCCAGCTGTGCTGTCAGGTTCGTCAGATGTGGATTTCCCTTGGTAAATCTTCTTGCTTCATGTGTAAACCTGAAGGAATGCAAAACTTCTCAGATGAAAGGGTGGTGTGTGCCTGCATTGAGAAATTGCTGTGATGTCCTGGTGGGATGCAGCAGAGGCACACAGCCAGAGTCAGTGTTTGGAAAATGCTTCTAGGTCTCATAGTGCAAATCTAGCATCAGTGAGCTGACTTTAAACATATTTTGAAGGAGCAACACGAAAAATAGTCTGGAATAGGAACCTGAGAATAAAGCTGGCTATAAGAGACTACCTGGATAGTTTCTAGAAAGTTCACAGAATGGTTTGGGTTGTAAGGGACCTTAAAGATTATCTAGTTCCAGCCCCCTGGGAAGGCTGCAATAAGGTCTTCCCAGAGCTCCCTCTTCTCCAGGCTGAACAACCCCAACTGTCTCAGCCTGTCCTTGTAGGAAGGCATCTCAGACCATCTCTGTGCTCCCCCTCTGGACATGCCCCAACAGAAGCATGTCCTTTTTATGTTGTACTGCAGGTGGGGTCACACCAGAACAGACTAGAGGGTCAGAATCTCCTCCCTTGATCTGCTGGTCAAGCTTCTTTTCATGCAGCTGAGGAATAAAGGAAAGATCATGTGTCTGATGCTTAGTTTAGACCCACATGTAGGCTGCCAGGACTGTGGAGTTATTAACTAGCAGATTGTACTGTGACTATATTTTTGTATTAAAGAAGCAACATGTTCAAACTCCTAAAAATACATTTTTACTTAATCACCTTTTTTTTTAATATTGCTATGAGATAAAGGGCTTAGTGAGTTCCCTTTGCCTAAAGCTGCATTTCCTTCCTTTTGAGAGTTGAAAAAGAGCTGTATGGAATTATGTCCTCTGTGAGCTCATTATAATGGAGATCATTAAATCCCTAAAGATTTGTCATGCAATTCAACAGTTGTTTATTTGTCAAATGTATTTAGGAATTTTCTAAAAATGCATTTTGGTTTTTCTAGGGCAAGATTAAACAAGAAAAAAACAAACATTGTAAACCAGATTTAGCAGAAGCCTTACTTATGAATGGTAAGTGTGGTACTTCAATTAGAAACCTGCTTGCTGTGTATCCTCCTCTATTTTCATTGTACCCAATGAATAGCTTTTCAGCAGTGGACCAAATGGATCACGTTCTGACAGTGTGCTTCCAGTTTGCATCCACATATTGACAAAACAAAACACATCAGCCAGTCATTTGTGATAATTTCCTGTTGGGATTAGTTCATTGCAGATGCATTTAGTGACACACAAGACACAAAGTGTTAAAGAGTTCCACCTAATCCCTCAGAGGTTTAATTCTGAAGTAAATAGTGGGTATATTCTCATTCCACTGACTTGCATGTTGTTCCACTTTGTTTCTCTGTAGATAAATATATTTTGATTACTTTGGCAAGTTCAATATTAATTGAATGAAAAAGCATCAATGAATAAATTATAACAGTAAAGAAAATGTGGATGATTTGGAATCTTTAACTCACAGATCCTACATTTTAGTCAAGCATGCCCCATTACCTGTATTAGTGTGAAAACAGCCATCACTCTTTCATATGCCATTAAGGAGGAAAAAAATATTTTTTTACTCTCCTTGCAGTACAGAAGGATGTTTTTAAGTTTTAAAAAAGGAAGATCTAAAAATTATTTTCCTGAAGAAGGCTATTGGAGATATATTTGCTAGTAAGAAAATAATCCAGTATTTTAACCATATTGTCAGAATATCACAGGAAAAAAGAGCAGAAGGTAAATGACCGAGGACATTTGCTCTGACTTTTCTTCTTTATATGACATTGTGTTAGAATACAAATTTTGAGCATATTATGTTAACATTCTGAAAACAAGATGAATCTTTCCATGGGATGTCGAGGAGCTTTGGAATAAGATTTGTGTAACGTGTATACCTTATGACATTTTTATGAAGAAAACTTCCCACTAGATAAACTAAAAAAAGCTTCATCTTCCATCTGCAGAATTTAGCTTAAGGACGTCTTAAAGTCCTTACTAAACAAGAGAATGAAAGCACAGATATTCTTGTATGCACGTGCCTGGAATTTAGGCACATCTAAAACCTGAAAGTATTTATATGATTTTAAACCTTAGTGTGAGATTTTGTGTCCCTTTTTTTTGTGCATGATGGAAGCATACAGCAGACTTCCGTTCTGTTCCTTGGCTGGCTGTTGCTTATACAATGCCATGAAGGTTTTACTGGTTCAGAAGCATAAATCTGAAGTGAGACTACCCCATTACAAATCCTCTTGCACCTTCCAGATCTAACAGAATGACACATTCTTCTGCCTCATTAAAACCGCTAATTTGAGAATTACCCTAATCCCATCTCCAACCCACTTTAACAGACCTGAAATATTTAAATATCTAAGATCAAACTTAATTCTCTTTGAATATCTTTATTATGAAGGCTTTTCTTTTTTTCTTGGTCAGAGTTACTGCAACTTTCTATTTGTATTATTAACCAAAACCTGGTATCTGTACTTGAAGCCATAGCGCTATTCTTTTTAAACACTATTATTAATATTTGTATTATTATTTCAAAGCTTCTCTTTGCTCACTGTTTCTTTACCCATAAATTAAGCTTGACAAAGTTTTTGCCTGATGCAAATTTAAATAAGGGCTTCAAATAGGAAAACAAATTGGTGCAGCAAATGCCAGCTTTGTGCAGACACCATGAAAGTGAGCTTTGAAGCTAACTACTTAAGCTTTCTTGCATGCAGGTGCTTAACCCTGGGTAGCACTAAAGGGTGAAAGAGCACCAAAATCAGGGAAGTCAGATGGGAGATTAAAATGTGGAAATATTTGAAACCTTTTAAAGACTTCCAGCCTGGATTTGCTTAAATGAGTGGGAATGTAAGCTCTTCAAGAGCAGGAAACAAGACATCTACTACTTGAAAACTTAGTGGATGGAAGACTATGTGACAGTGTTTGTCCTTGTCTTCAGGGAAAAAGACAAATCACAGAACTTTCTGAAAAAATCTTCAAAGATTCTTAGAATTTCTTCATTATTTGCACTCTCATCTATCTGGATCTGGTGCTTCGGGGCGTGAAAGAATCAGAAACATTTACTATTGTCCCAGGGTATTTCCTGGTATGACTCTGTAATGAGTTAGGGCTCAGCTCATCTCCCATCAGAGTCATTGGGAAAAGTCTCATTGCCTTGATAGCATGTTAATCAAGCTCTGAGTGCTCAGAGAAGTGGAACAGAAGAGACCTGAATATATCCTTTCTTATAATGTGACGTTTCTGTACAATGAGGGGGGAAAAATGAAAATCCCATAGAAAAGATCAGAAACAGATTACATTTTTAGGACAAAGGGATAAGATGTGAAAGATGGCCAAAACAACAATAATCCCAAGTATTTTCCAGCCTGGAAAAAGGCTGTGACATGTGGCATTCTCTTGAGGTGTACACATGCTTAATGGTTTGGAAAATGCCATTAGAAATTACTATTTCCAGTTTTACAAACTGTCATCTAAAGGGGATTATGAGATTACAGTTTTAAGACAACTAGAAGAATGGGTTAGATCTCAGCCAGTTGCTGTTTTCATTGCTGTCATTGTCTCAAGGCAATCTTAAAGTTGAGTCATTTGCTATTTCTGTTAACCCCTTAATCTGAGAAGTGAGTGTCAATTTAGTCTTGTCAGGTTAATGTCTCAGGGAGCATCTGTGCTACTGACCTCTGATTCCTTTGTCCTTTTACTCATCACTTAGGTTGTTTTGCCACTTTCTGCTTTCTCCTATGTACCTAGTTAGGCATTCTGGGAATGTGGTGTCTCTACCTGTATTCAGTGTATGGTGGTTCTTTGTATGGTATGTAAAGAAATATTGTTTGATAATACTAAATCTATATAGCCCTTGAGTGGCAGCAATGAGAATGAGTACATAATAACCCACCCATAGGGCAATCACTGAAGCAGGACTTCCATGTGGGTGTGGATGATCATCCTGCTGCCACTGAACATCCTCCCGAGTCCCTGAGCAGGCTGGCTATGTGAATCTCTGTACGCTTCCAAAGCTGACTTCTGCATTCACTAAGCCTCTCATAGATAATGAAAGGTCAGGAAAGGAAAGCTTAACCACAATACATTTCCTACAATGGATAAAGGTGCTTTCCTTCCACGGACGAAGGTTGCAAGGGGAATGCAGAAGGTATCTGACCTCCTGTATGACTCTCTCCTTAGGAAGAAGAGGAGAGAATAGCATTATTTTCCCCAGCACTCATTCCAGTTTGTAATCTTATGGCCTTCCCTGGCTTGTGTTCCTGCCTTCTGTGGAGTGGGACAGAAAGCCCTAAGCAGAAGCCAAAAAATAAATGTATTTAGAAAGTCTGGTGGAAGCAGTTTTCCATTCAAAAGAATAATACAAATGTGTTACAGTTTAACAAGTTACTAAGACAAAAAATCTGGAGGTAATTCGAATAACCAGCAAGATGACATCCTAAGGGAAATAAAGTACTTAAAGGAGTGACAGGAGGAAAAGGTTTTACAAATTCCTTTAAAAAAATCCTACCACTAAATGGCAGCAATACATCACTCACACATCAATCAAATTTTTTTTTTTTAACTTAAGGACATACTGTAGGAGAATGCCTAGCAGTGTAGAAAAGAGCAAGGCTTTGTGTTATATATTAGAGGTAAGGCTTCAACTTTTCACGTGAATGCTTTCTCTGCCTTTGCTTTTCCAGAAGAATCTCAGGTATTGTATCTAAGAACACCGAAATAATAAAAACTCCAGCAACATCATTTTGCTTGTTACTAAAGAAAGCAAAATAAAGATGTCTGCCTTTAATTTGGGGAGATAAAAGGATGAAAATGATGCTCAGGTTGACTTGAGGTGCACCTACTGCTGGTGAGGGGTTGCAAGTGCACGCAGTAACCCCTTGTGCTTGCTTGTTTGACACTGAGCTTCCACATGCATCAGACCCAGTAATAAATTAAAACTGCTCTCTGCTTTTATTTACATCAGCTACATAAAGAATGGAGGGTTGCTGATTCAGGAAATGTCAGACACAGAGGAGACCTAGTTGTATTCTCCTGTCTTTGACAACATAAAGAATCTCGAGGTCATCCTCACTTCTCTGCATTACTGCTTAAGGGCAACTGGCAACTTGTTTAGGTGCATTCTTGTCTAAAAGTGAGGGGTGTGTGGGTGGAGCAAGAATGAAAGTAAAAATCAAACTGATGGGCTTAAAACACTGTAGGTGCTCCCAACAGAAGCAAAACAAAAGCAAAAAGCCAACAGACATTCATGAATATCCATGTGCACACAGAAGATTTAAATACATGCAAGCACATCTTGATAGCTTTTTCTCTTCAAGATGGGAGAAGAAACAAGCATGAAGTGAGGAGAAAGATCACAAGTGTGCTACTACCACCCTCAATTCTTGTGATTGATACATGGTGGACAAGATCCATATGGGGCATAAGCAAGTCCTTTAGGCACCAGGAATGTTTTTGTAAGAGCTAGATGGAACCAAGAGTGGCAGCAGCAGTGACAGCAGATGTTTTACTGTGCTTTTAAGTATGACTGCTGCAATGTCATAAGACTGAAAATACTTGGCTATACTGAGACTGCAGTAATGTGCAAATCTCACTCCCTTGAGGCAATCACTGTTACTAATTTATCTCCAGAGTCGCGTGGGTAGTAATTATGCTCCTCATGTATATTAATCTCTTGTCCTGTTGGGACAGAAATTCTACCTTGCACATTTCTGTGACATGCTTATTCTGAAAAAATCTTCTGTTCCACATGCTGCTTTATGCTTATTTTCTGTGGAAAATGTCTATTTAGTTGGACAGAAGTTAATTTTGATTTTTGAGGGTAGATTTGGATTAGAAATTGGGAAGAAGTTTTTCACTCTGTGGGTGGTGACACATCGGAACAGGTTGGCTAGGGAGGTTTTAGGTGCCCTAACAATGGACGTGTTCAAGACCAGGCTGGATGGGGCTTTGAGCAGCCTGGTCTAGTGGGAGGTGTCCCTGCCCATGGCAGGGTGGTTGGGACTAGATGGTCTTTAAGGTCCCTTCCAACCCAGACCATTCTATGATCTCCAGCTCCCAAGCATGTCTGCCAGGTTATAGAAGAGAAATACAAAAAGGTCAGTGCTAGGTCCCAAATCTTGTGTGAAAGGTGGTTTTCTGATGGAATACAGGCATCTGGTAAATAGTATCTTGGTTATATAATGTCTGCCTTTGAGATGACAGAGTGAGCCGCTGCAAGTTGCTTCTATCAGCTTCATACTCATGCAATTGTGTGGTTTTTCAATAGTTTAATACCACACAGAAAAGGAACCTTAAAAACTTACCATAAGGGATTACAATGCCAAGTTCACAGCGATCTTTTCACTGAGGCTTTGAAAGAGTTAGCCAGCATTTTTTTGTGTGTGTTTCACAATGCCATGTAAGCTACTCAGAGCTGCTTCACTTGCTTCAGTCACTGGAAAACTCTGGAGATGATTTCAAGTGATTTTCCCAGCTTGACACGATGTACTGACCCATAATTCCTCATTCAGCAAAATGCTGTCATCTACATTGATATAAGCTCTGAACCTATACAGCTGCTGCAGTAAAAAAGTAATTTTATGTGATGGGCAGAAATGCCAGGAGGTTGAAAGCGTTTTCTTGCTCTTGTGAGAGTGGGTGAGGAGCCAGAGAGGAAGTTGCAGCATTGCAAGAGCGAGTGGGAACTGAAGTCACAGAAGATGGTGAAAGAGCTGAGGCATTAAATGAATACTTTACAAGGAAGAACACTAGATGATGTGCCAGATGAAACTGGCTCTTGTATCCACTATCACGGTTGACTTCAGAGCTAGTGAGGCACAGATATTGAATAAGTTAAGAGAAGTTGAAATCAACAAATCATCCATGCTGCATGCAACCTTGAGGCTTTAAAATGAGACTAGAATAGTACCCAGCTCAGGTAGTCTGGTCTTTATTCAGCAGCTGCAAATGCTAAATTCACAAATAATAAAGACAGAGAAAACTGCTATAGACCAAATACTGTAAAAATCTTCATTACAACCATGTAACTACAGAAAAGCCCCACTAAGTCAGATTTGGCATTTGTTTTCCCTTAGTAGAGGATTTTATTTACATATTTAGATCAGCATGTTCCACTCACACGAAGCATATGGTTCAATATCCATGCACATTTTAAGATGTAGATGAGCCTTTTGGTAGCAAAGCATCAGAGGTGTTTATAATGAGCTTTGTGACACATGCCATGTAATGCACATTGCATTAGCCGTGCCAAGTGTTAGGTTATGAAGGAGAAACTGAATTAAACAGTGGGGAAGGGGCACTCTCATTCTCCCATGATGTTTTCTTCCTCCTTTCATTGTCTTTCTCTTTAGTGGGGAGGGAGAAGGGAGGAAATCAAAGAATGAGTCTCAGGAGTCTACCTGCCATTTCCTTGGAAAGAAAGATAAGCTCCCTAGGAATGATCCTTGTCACCTGTGCCGCTTCATTTGTCACATGTTTTTCCACAAAAAAAAGCCCTGTGTGCTTCCTCAGCTCCTTGGTGGCTCTTGTGGAGGAAAAACAAGCAGGTAACATACTGAACAATTTTTGTAAGACACTTGAGTCTTTCTTGTGGCCTGGCAGACCCAGCTCTTATTCCTTTTTTCCACTTTATTTGTCTGCATGCAATAATAAGCTAAATCATCCTTCAATCAAATGCCCAAGGTATAGTAAGAAGTCCGCTAAGGGGGTTGTATTTTAATACATCTTGAAAGATCTCTTCCCTTGTTGATTTTAACTGCAGTAGAAAGAGGGCAAATGAATATGTAGCCACATAGCTGGCAGATGCTGACTGAACTATAAATACAAGGGGAATTAGGGTTTTGTGTAATGCAAAGGCATGCGTTGCAAAGCACCACTGTATGCAGCAGAGATTTCCTTTGAGTGCCCACAGCACAGCTAATTAGAAACATTCTTCTTCCTTATATAGCTGTTCATCTTGTAGTCCTTATTTACTCTAGTGGGATCGCTCTTGTGAATATGAGCTGCAAGTTAAGGTCTGTAAATGACTTGTGCTTCAGGTTCAAGCTCATATATGTGATGGAAGGATGATATTTTTGTTGTTTCATGTTGTCATGTAAAAATGAGCAGACCGTTTTCACACAAAAAAAAGTAGTGTCTGGGCATAGCTGAACTTCTTTAAGATATATAGCTACTGTTAACTACTGCTGCACAATTCCTTTTAGAACAAACATGAATGATGAAGTACAAGACCATTTTGCTGCCAGAATTACCTATTAAAGAACTAGATATCCCATACTAAAATTTGAACAAAGCATTTTCTGCTTCAAATGCTTACAATTTATTCCATAAAATTTAAACTCTCCTATTTGAAAATCTTTTAGTGAAATGAAAGTGTTTATTTTTCATCAGGAAACACACATTTCCAGTCCAAATTGAGATTTCTGCAGGAAATACGGTTTCCCTTCAAAACATTGTTGGTCTTTTCCTAAAATATTTCAGTCAACATATTTTCACAGCTCTAGTAGTGGAAAAATTGTGTGTGTTTTCTGACTGTTTTCTTTTTTGCATTCCTGACTGTTTTCCTTAACTTTGCAGATTCGGAGGAAAAAGCCTCCAGAGTAAAGGCAGATATATGTATGTGCTTATGTACATAGTTATATACAGCTGATACTTTCTCACTCCGATTATACTGCCTTGTCCTTGGTGAATCATCCTTACTTTTCTCTGGGGGAAAACTGGATAAAAATGAAAGATCAGTACAGAATGGGATGTGTCAGTCTATTGTCTGTTCTTATCTTCAGCTCCTTTTCCAAAACATACTCATTTTTTTAACTAGATATATAAACCAAAGGAGGAACGTAAGGGATCCTTATATATATATAAGACTTGGACATTCATATTATTCTTCAGACCTATTGACGTTATGGTACATTTGTTATACCTTGTACTATATAGGCCAGTAATAGAAAGATAAGCCGTGCTCCAAATAATTTGTAATCCTGGTTAAATTTAAGATACACAAAATCACTACTATCACATGCCTTCTTTATATTAGGCGAGGATTTTTGGATTAGAGTATCCAAGGTTGTTTTGATGTTTTAAAATTACTGTAATTGTTCAGCAATTCAGGTATGAATTGGGTATCTGCACAGTTCATAGGCCTGAGACTTTTTTTTGCAGAATTTAAGGTCATTTTCTTCCTACTTATTAAAGAATTATGAGGAATGTTAAGAAAAATACCCTTTTGATGGAGGGTAGACTTTTCTGAAGTCTGTCAGCTCTTTCCAATTTACTGCCCTGACAACTCAGCCTTGTTGCTTCCCTTTCTTCCAGGGGATTAAATAAAAAAATACTAATCCAAAAACAAACCACAAACCAAAGTTGATTAAGGTGATTGTTTTGCCTGGCTTGTAATTAAGTGGAATAATTCTTGAACGCTCATTGTCGCTTTTCTGCACATCTTCATCTTGTACATGAGAAGCAGTTTTGAACAGAACAGACTGATTCTGGGCAGGCTGTATCAGCCCAATACCATCTTCTAATGCTGTTGCCTTCAAATCCCTCCCATGAAATGGTACCAGTGATGAATGTCTCTGTGCAGCAATATTTAGCAAACAAAATCCATCACATAGAATTTCTATGGGCAGAATGTGATTTCATACAGAAAGAATTATGCTAGCCTTTAATCTGATTTGCTCTCTGGATTTAAGGAAATTTCACATGTAGGAGAGTATCGGTTTATAATATTTCCAAAGAAGAGCAAGCCTTTTTGCTGCTCTCATCTCTCATTTGGCTGTAGGCTCAGCTGCTGAATCCTCTAAGTGTGTAAGATGCCAGCTGCCTGGTCCTTTACTGCTCACTTCCCAGGAAAGGATTTTGTACAATATAGGATTTAACTCATAAACTGTCATGAAAAATGTGGAAAAGAAAACAATAGCGTTTTCCTCTATCTCTGTAAAACATATGACTAAGTGAAGAGTAATATAAAGGTTTTATCTATATAGTTCTGGGGTGAATCATATTTTTAGAGATGTTATTGGCATGATGAATGTATAATAATATTAATTACTTGTAAGGAATAATGTTACAATGAAGGTGTGTGTTTGTCAGCCCTAACTAGTGATAAGCCTATTATGTGCTGTCTCACTATTATTGTGTATTGGAAATGTGGCAGTCCCTATAGGTTTCGGTAAAGATGGCAGTGTTGAACAAGCACGTCTTAAGGGATAGTCCATGTCCATAAAGAGCTTATTATCTAAATTAGTAAGGCTCAGAAAGGGAAAAAGGGGATTATCATCTCCATTTTGAAGACAGATCAGACTGAGACTGTGAGGGATGTAATAACTTGTAATGTTTTCTGTGTAGCATGAATGTCAGAGCCACGCTGCTGTTCAGCACGTTTCACTGCACATTGTGCTCAAAAGCTTTTAAACAAAATACGAGATGCTCTGGTTGGTTTCATATTTATACGTGTATCTGCAAGAAAAAAGCAGTGATTTACCAGAGTACAAATAAGATACAGTGGTAACATCAGTGAGTTTTTAATATCTGCTAGTTAAATGCCCAAATATCTTTTATCAGCTTTCTAGGCTTCTTCGTTTCTTCCACTCTTAACCCAAATCCATGTTTTAGAAGGCTGGAAACAATGGCTAAATAATGATTTATCACACCTGCTTCTGTCTCAGTGCTCTACCAGTTCTAGTTACTGGTTCATAACCCTAGCAGGGCTTCAGGGATGCATCCTACCCATTCTTCTGTTCAGAGAAGTAAATAATTGCTTATTTTGCAAGAAAGAATGAAGAGCGAATTACAGTTTATAGGAATGGCAGGCAGGCTATAAAAGTAGTGATTTTTAAAAATCGTGTAGGGGAATTGCAAGATTACCCGGGATCTGGAATACGATGAACAGTCTTGTCAGATGTGGATTAACAGAATAAGTTCATAAGTATATACAACGCAGTGAAAAGTCTATAGAAAGGTATTTGTCACCACTGCTTTGTGCAGAAATCTGTTCTTGCTCATACACAGTGTATTTGTGTGCCATGGCTGCTCAAATTCTTTCTGCAAAACCAAACTGTAGGATCCTTTTACCCTTCTAAGTTTAGTACCAGCTGTGTCTGTCCCTATGCAAGGTGACTGATTTCCTGAGCTGCACTTGAGGTGTGTTTGTGGGGCTCTGGTAGGGATGCCTGGGTCCTAAAGGAGCGAATGGCTTAGAGCTGGTGGGACAGAGCCTCTTCTGCCTGCCAGTGCCTCCCTCCTCCTGCATGCATAATATGGAGGATATCTGTGTACTTGTGTATGAGCCATACATCAGCAGAAAGAGAATTTTTTTGATAGCCATATTGCAGCTGTTTGAAACATAAGCACCAAAAAAGAACAAATTAAGGAGAAGAATCAGGTCACCATTGCTATCTATATAGCAAGACACAGAGGCAACTAAAAATTCAAACAGATGAGTAAACCCATTTTATACACATGCAGAAGCACACAAATACTTTTTTCTTGCTGGTTTTGTTTCCTCTCGCCTTAGGCTGGATAAAACTCCACAAAAGTCAAAGAATGTAGTACCTAAGATTACAATCCTCTTCCCAAAGACTGTATTATCTCAGCTTGAAAATTAGGTATATGTCACTGTGCTGTGGTGGATGGATTCACATATCAAATCCTGACTACCAGCTTGAGATGAGAGCTCTAGCTGATGGAGGCTTTGCGTAAAATAGTAATTAGTGATAAAAAAATCCACCAGCGGAGATTTTTTTATTTTACAGCAGCTTTCCCCAGCACTAATTCCAGGACCTGTAATCTCATTTGTTCTCAGGATTTCAGTAAACTACATGAGAGAATGGCTCTATCCATTTATAAGATTAATCAGGGAGAAGAGGGTATGGCTTTGTTTTCCACTGAACGGGCATTCACAAATTAGCTCAGTAGCTGCTGCATCACTGTGGCAGAGGATGAACTGCTTCAGAGGCTGTCCAGCAGGTAAGATGGAGGGAGTTATCTATGAACTAGTAATGCAAAACAACGCCTGGGATCACAAACAGCTGAATACCCTACCTCAGACTTACACAGGGGCGTAAATCACTTTGGAAAAACCCTGCTGTGTCAATTAAAGATTTTGTCGCCTATTATCACTGTATGCTGAGGCACTATGTCTATTTTGGAGCTAGAGTACAAGAGTACTTTCTAAGTTACTATGCTGAAAAATCAAACAGATGAAGTTAAGTGACCCTTTGTCAAAAGAGGGTGATGTTAATGAGTGCTTTTGCTGTGAAGTAGACAAAGAATTCTTGCACTACCTTTCCTCTGGCCTTATCTGGAGAAGCCAAACCTGGGAGCAGAAACATCTGCACAAGTATTTTCTAGACTTAGCTCTGGAATGGCCTGGGCTGTCTCTTTAGATCCCATGATGCAGCCCCTTTCAGAGAACAAAGAGAGAATGTAATTGTTCACTTACAATACTAATTTAAAGGTAGAAAAAACCTAGCATCACAAATAAGAACAAATGAATTTCTTAGATCCAGATTAAGAAGTTGGGCTGAGCTTTTAGAACGTGCAGTGGGAGTTTGCTTTGCTTCACTTTAAGCACTAAATTGAAAATAAAAATCTTTTGGCAGCAGGCCATAGGAAAGAAGCAAAATGCTAACTAATCATTTAATGTTAAAATCAATGGCACAGTGTTATGAAAGCCTGAAGGAATAGAAATGTCTTTTCTTAGCATACACAGTAATAGACTTCGGGGGTCAAGAAATGATATATTACTGTAATATCTCTTGCCTTTTAAAATGACATTTGTAATAAATGGCATATATTCCTCTTATAATTTCTTTATTAGTAACAAAAATTTCACCATCTGTGATTATCATCATGGATGGCAGATGAAAAATTCCCCTCTGCCAATGAACATACCAGTTGAATTACTCTGGGGAGGCACGTGGTTTGCTGTGCACATAAAGAACTCGGCCACGGTGATTCCTTTGGTGTCACACAATAGCAATTACAAGCCTCTTTACTTGACAGGTGGCCTCTACCCTTCCTGGGCTTCTTTGAGCAGAGTATCAGATATCATAGCCGAGGGAATACATCAAAATTAGGGAACAATTTACTTTCTGCACCCATTTGGCATAGTCCTGAGGATTGGCAATGGACCTTATCCCACAATCAATTTCCTTTCCATCTTGATTGAAGGAAATGTATGACACTGCTGCAAGCTCTGTTGAATTCCCTACCACGATCTCTGCAGATATGTAAATGAACATTAGCTGCAGGATATCAGATTATGGAGATGCTTAAAGAACGTTATGGTTTGAGGAAGAGGAAAAAATAGCCTCTTGCTAGCAAGACATTTTCTCTTTAAAGGAAATACTTGAGTGACATGAAGTTGAGGATAAAATATAAATTAATTATGGAAAGCTGAGAGAGAGGTAATTATTAAAATTTTTTGGATTAGATGGAGAAACTCAGCGCCTGTTTCCGCAGAGAGCTTGCATGCCTGCATAAAGAAATATGTGAATTCATATTTCTGAAAGGCAGTGACTTTCTGTGAATTGCTATAAAAGAAATAGTAATTTCTACAGAGCATGAACAGATGGGAATTCAAATGAACATAAGGAATTCACTGCTGTACGAGTGAGCTGATAGCTAGTGGCAGACAGATCAAGGGTGACTCGTGTTTTTTCCCCGCGGGAGTGCAGAGGCTTTTATCAGTTGCCCCAACAAGGGTTTCTAGTGCTACCTGAGCTGCCCTGTGGTGTCCTGAGCCCCCTCTCCAGGAAAGCGCAGGACTCCTGTTACTCCCATGTCGGCAGAACCCTGTGGGCATCCCAGATATATCAGAGCATCTCCAGTGTCTAATAGGCACTCCTGGCTGAAATGAATACCAAAGGATACATCTCTAATGTTAGGAACCTTGATTAGAAGCTAATGAAAGACAGTGTTTTACAGCAAAATGCTGCAGATGATTTACTACTTTTTCATAATGTGCTGATTGTAATGTTGGCTAAATTGCAAACGCAAAACAATAGCTGCTTTCAAATATTATCATTACTTTCTGAAGACAGGGTTGTTTTTTTTCCTAGTTTTATCTAATAGCTCAGGCTGGAAAACGCAGTCCATTTGGTTCTGCATGTGTGCAAATTTCAAAATTATTCTTTCTTTATCTAGATCTGGTGGCTTCCTTCCCAAAACACAAACCTTTTTTTTCAACACCACATTTTCTTAAACACAAGTAATCAAGAGGAAATACAAGCTCAAGTAGGAAAGGACTGAACACACAGTAAGTAATATTCAGTGTTTCTGTATGTGTGTTCAAAATAATGGTGACAAATTGATAGTGTCTCAACATTTAAAAAGTACAAGACAAAAATCTGCATCACTACCCCAAACTATATATAAATTCTGATAGACTCTGTTAAGGAGAGTAAATTTATGATTGCATTTTTATGACCATGATCAGATTCTAGATCTACAAGTCTATACAAAGACATCTGTGTATTTTAATAGGAATGATTCCACCACACACACGCCTTTGCAGAAATAAATGTAAGAATTATTATTTTCCTATTCCCCACTGGAATCCCATCTGGCACTACTAATCGACCAATTACCTTCAACAGCTAATGGATGAAATGAGCAAGAAACTGTGCTGAAGGATTATATTTTTGGTTACTAATCTTGAATAGAATAAATGTCAACTCCACTCTTCTGGCTGTGGAAACAAACTATTTTCAGGATAAATTTCACTTAATCACTTTTCTGACTGTAAGGAAATATTTTTTTAATGAAAATTTTAGATTCTAGGGGGCTGTCTGACTTAGTTTCTTGTTTTGTCTCTGATCCTGTTTTAATTACTTTACCACCCTCTCCTGTTTGCTAATGAACTTGTCCTTACTGGTCCAGGTCTCTCCACGCTGAAGGCATATGCTCTCACAATCTTGATTCACTGAGCCTGTCCCTTTCTAATTTCAACCTTTTCTCATATCAAATGTTAAGATGCACTCAGAAAATGAACCAACAGAGATGTTCACGATTCTTACCTCTGTTTTCTATAAATATCAACACACATTTACTCGATACATTCTTTTTCGTTCCCGTGATTGTTCTAAACAAGTGACGTTCGCCTATAATCCTATAATTTAAATCCTGTGGTCTGTTCTGGAAGCCTCCATAAAGCCCAATAAGTGTGGTAGTTTGGGCTGTATACTAATGATGGAAAAAGACTTTTACTTTAAATGATTTATACAGATGAATTTTAATGTTTTTGAAAAGAAAGTATTCAGCATCTTTTCTCTCCCTCTTTCAACTAATCTGATTTAGGGTTCTGAACAGCCCAAAACTTGCTCAGTTGAATCCCACAGAATAACATCAGTAGCTGAAAGACATCAGCCTTTAAATGAGTTTGTGTCAGCCCACTTAGACCCTGAGCACCATAATCAAAGCTCCTCTTTCATTTTAGAGGGTCATGTGTTAATTTAGTGACAGAACAAGCACTCTGTTGTGTACTCTGTTTTCTGAACAGAAATGTACTATTTTTGGTCCAGATACTTAACCATTTTGGTTAAATGATTACCACCTTCCTACCCTGGTTTTGTTCCATTCAGGGAAAAGAAGCTCCCTGTATTAACAAGTCAGGAATTCTCAGTGCTTGAAGCTTTGAGCCATGCTACACTTTATGATACTGGCTGATATTTTTGAAAATGTTGTACTTTTCCATTTTTCCTGTGATGTCCATCAAACAGCTCTCAGCTTATAATTTCCCGTACAAGTTTTCTGAGCATCCTGAATTCACTATATAGTCACTAAATATTGTTACTGTCCATGTATTCTTACACAAAGTAAATGCTAATCTGTACTGAAAGGAAAAATACAGGTGAATACTGCAGGTAAATAAAGCATCCTTAAAGTTCCATATTCCCAGAGAAAATGGAGAAGAAGCATCAGATGCTTAGAAGCAGCACAAATGATAGAGTGCATTTGTTTTTTTGCTACCGTTTCTCTACCAGAAAAGCCCAGGTGGCTTTTATTTCTCTCTGAGCTTGGGCCAATCTTTTCCTGAATAGATCGCGAACACCCTGGCATTTCTCTGCTCTTTGGGGCTACCTCATATGTTGTAACCTGAACAGGACGATGCTCCATTATTTGTCTCATTAAATCTCCAGTATGTGTTTGATTCAGGCCCTTTTCTGAAGACAGAAGGATCTGAGATTTACCACCATGTCACTGAAATCACGTTTCAGTTCTGAATAAATTAAGATTTTTTTCCCTGGGATTTATTCTGGAAAGAAGATGTAGGAGGATGGTGGATATGAAGAAAGAGGAAGAGACTGTCTTACTTCCTCCTGAGCAATTTCTGTATTTTTTGTCATGGAGAAGTAGTTCATTATAACAGGCCTTTCAGCAGAAGTAAAATAATTCCATAGTTGTGAGTTAGTTTTTTGTTGTTTTGTTTTGTTTGTGTTTTTTTTTTTTCTTTTGGTTTTGTTTTGGTTTTTTTTGTAGGTTTTTTTTTGTCAAAATATGCTGTAAAATTAAAGTCTATGGTAGAATTTAATTTAATTTTGGCCATAATATGGACACTGAATGCAGATTATTATACAGCAAAGAATTTAAGTCCGAGTGGCATAAATGGAGTTGTTGAACAGCACAGAGGAGAATTTCTTCTCACACAGGTTTCCTATATCTGTCAGTTACGCTGCATAGCAATAAGACCTGCTTGAATTAAAACAGTACTGAAGATTATTGTATTCTTGTCTTATTATGTAGTAGTAAATATCAATTATACATTAGTAGGTTGCTAATCTGTCTGAAACTCCCCACTCACAGCCCGACAAAATCTTTTCTGGTGGAATGTCTCACAAGTCTCTGTGAAGTACTGTCTGTTCAGGACTAATGACACACAACAGAGCAGCTTGTTTCCATCCAGGACCAGGTACTGCTAGCAAATGAGCAGGGTACTATTTGAATAATATTTAAAATCTAGAACTAACTCTAAATTTCATCAGATTTGAGAATTATAAGAGAAGAGACTTGAATTTCGGTCACATTCAACTTCAAACTGATTGTATTTTTAGTGTTGAGTTTGGGTAAAATTAAAATCTCATTTGAATATGGTGCAAGAAACCAGTACTCTCAAAATGGAATGCAACCTGTGCTTCTGTCTGAAACTGTAGTTTGCATACAATCCACCTCAGACCAGAGCAGCTTTCCAGCAAGGCCTTAACTGTTTTATTATGTACAGAAAAAACATGTGTGTGTATATGTATGATTTCCAGCAACTTCCCAAAACATTTTTTCCATTGAGTGGCAATAGAGTGGGGAAGATTTCACAGCTTTCACAAAGCCTACACTTAAGCTGATCCTAGATCAGAAATTGATTTTTAATGATTGTTGGAGTAGGGAAGATGCATCAGAAATTTCTTCCTAGCCTCAGCTGTTCAGTGCTTATTGGTTACTAATCTCAAAGGAGATGGCAGAAGTAAATTATTTTCTTGGTTCTCCAACTGAGGATATAAATAGTGGCATGAGCATCTTGCATTTCCCCTGCTTTGCTCTGGGTATAAAAGATCTTCTGGCATGTCACAAGCTATAAAACCTCCTTATTTATTCTGCAGAACCTTACTTGTATAGGGCACAAAGAGCAGATGGTGTGTTAGGAGCTTACATGTATCGCACAGCTTAGCCTACACATAAGATCTGAAGGCACAGCAGACAACCTATAGGCATGGAAACAGAATAGTAGGGGTTGGAAGGGACCTCTGGAGATCATCTAATCCAACAAACAGATGGAAAGGAAATGTGGTGAAAACCTCCTCTTTGTGTATATATATGTATATCCTCCCTTTTTATATAACACATGCTGGTTTTCTCTCTCATCTGCAACACCATGTCAAAAAGCTAAGGGTTAGAAGTGCCAAATACACCTTTGTATTTCTTGGTATAACCTTTGATTTCTGTCTGAATAGAGGTGTTTTCTTTCCTTTAATACCTTTGCTTCAAGGAAAAGAGGCATCCCACTATTTCCTTTCCACAGTAGAAGCAGAGGTGGGGAACATTATAATGTTTAAAAGGAGAAAGTTTTTTGAAAGAGATATTGAAGGATTTGAACTCCTAAATATGATCAGCTCAGGCTGGCAAGTCCTTACAGTGGAATACTGTCTGCTGAATGCAGGGGGACCATAAGATGAAGCAGGAGGTTTCCAGAAACTTCATGTAGATCTGAATTTCTGCTTCTGTCACAGGTCAAACCTAAAGTGTTAGCTTGCCCATATTTACTTAAACTAGAGATTGAGAATTTTGCGGTTTGCCTCCACTTCTTCAGGGTTTGGTCAATTATACTCTTGATTTTATTAGGCTGAGGATTTTAACTTTACTTTTTATCATAAACAGCTGAATAAGGAGAGATGGAAATTTATAAGAGAAGCACTAAGAGTCCCTTCTCTACAGTGACAAAATTGCCGCCACCATAATCTCTATTAAGTGCTACAAAATTACAGCGTAACAGCTCTGAAATTGCACGTGACATCTGCATGAATATCGAATCGATTCATTACATTCAGCCCTATTACAAAAAGCACTTACTGAATTTGTACTGATTACAACTCTTGCAAATTAACAGTTACCCAAGCGAACTTCCCTCCTCGTGTACATATATTATTTAAAGATCTCAGTTAAGTCAAAAGAAGGTAAGAGTGCAATTAATACTACCACTTAGCATGGAGTGTCATATCTGAGTAAAGTACCACGATATTTTAAATCTCTTTTAAAGTGCTCGATTTTTAGAAAAGTCTCCTTTTTTCCTTTCTTTTTAAAAAAAAAATTGATGAAGCATGCCATGTCATTCTTCTATTCAATCTCTCTGGAAATGAAAGCTGAAGAGGGAAAAACCAAGAAGGAATATGATAAATATTCACATTATGCAGAATTTGCCTTTTTGAAATCACATTCCCCATTGTGCAAGCCAGAATTTTATAGAGATATAAATCACAAAGAAATAAGAAGCCAGTAATGAGATAGAAGTATATTTGAAATATGGATGCAAATCCTCACCACCTGCTGAGCAAAAATAGTCTGTAGAGACCGTCCTGAAAACTGAACTGCCATTAACGTCTTGTAAGCACTAAATTTGCAGCAGAAGAATGCTGGAATTACATGTCTGTGAAATGCCAAAGGCCTCTTTGATTTATCCCTAAGCAGAATGTTTCAGCTACATCTACATAAATATTTTAACAGGAATTTAATTTTTATTTTAGTCACACAATAAATCTTTTTATTGCACAACACCATCTTGTCCTAAATAAGTTACCTTTTGCATATGAACATGAAGATGGTTGTGTTCATTCTTATTTCTGATTTGAAGAATACTATTTGAATGTACACCATATCAGGGTGGTTATTTACATCAAAACCTTGCCACGGGCTGTTTAATTTTGTCTGGAGTATCTATTCATTTAGATGTAACTTCTCCAATGACTATCAATTGACTTACATTTAACTCCAGCTCTGGACTTCTCAAGGGAAAACCAGAATAGAACAAGAGTAAAAAACAACAAAAGGAAATCTAGAGTAGGTATATTAGCAGCCATGCAAACACTGGCAGAGGAAAATTATCGGAACTTTACTGCTTTTTTTAATTTTCAGTGCATTTTAGAAACAGCAGTAGGAACTCAGGCAGCTCCTGTCTGGCTGATTCTTCCTTACTGTGTATTTCAGGTATCATTGCTGTTGCAGTTTGATTGTGTAGCGTTAGATATGGTGAGAATGTATAGCTGGTAACTTATAATGTCTCCAGAGGATGATAAAGTGGGCACAGATTACTTTTCATGCTTCGCAGGATGCTGGAAATAAGCTCCTAATGGTAGAAAGTTTGTCGTGAGCAGGGCAGTCTGGTGCATAGCTACCTGCCATTCTGAAGTCTGTTTGGCAACACAGAGCCCAAGCTACAGAAACAGGAGTGCTGGCAGTGTGGAGGAACAGGAACATCTGTAGATGGCCTTTTTGCCATTCTCTCCGCAAGCCCTTTACTTGCTTTCTTGCTGAAAGAAAATTGTGATGGAGATACTGTAAACCTCTCTTCAGGCGTGAGAGTTCATTCTTCACAAATCATACTGCCCTGCCTGCAAATCAATTATCATTTCTAATTTATTCAATCTCAGAATCACAGGATAGAACATTTGCTGTAGCACTCAGAGAGGAACAAGCACAAATGTAAATAAGAACTGGCAGTTAGAATTGGGCTGTTAAGGAAGAGATTTTCAGAGGCTTAAACAGAAGCTAATATCAAGCAACTCTAATCAAGTCTTTCAGGCTGAGCTGGGTACCTATCATTCATTTTTGACTCTGAAGATCTTCCTGTAAAACTGTCCTGTTTGATAAATTTTTGAAATCAGAGGTAAGCAGATGTGCTACAAACCTGTTGGCTTATTTTTTCTAAAGCTGACTCTAAATTAAGTTACCTGAAGAAGTTTTAGGCTGCGAGCCAAAGTGGCATAAAGAAGTCAAGACATTATTATAGCCTTCCCCAAGGCAGCTGTCTGCTCTATAGAAAAGTAAGAGAAGAGGAGACATTAAGGTTATCTAACCAGTATCATTTAGCAGGACTATGCTGATTATAAAAAAAATTCAGAAAAGAATAACTGGACAATATGCAAAAAAGCCTTGGGCATCTTTAAACCTCAGATGACTGTACTACTCACTGCATACAAATGTATGGTACGTAAGCAGCTAGATGGCAATAGAAATGTAGGTGCAAAGACAGCCTGTTGAAGGATAGGCTCCAATATAGCACAGGGCACTGTGACGCAATTTTCTTTTCATTCCTGCTTTGAAAGGTAATTTGTAGTTGTCTTTGTAATTATTCAGTCTCTGACTTCTCTATTATGCCCATTAAGCCTAGGATTTCTTCTTTCTTATTAATTACTTTGGCCTTCCTCTTGCCTTTTCCATTTCTCTGATTGTCATATAAGCTGATCAGAAAAGAGTTTAAAGAGAGCTAGAAACAGCAGTCTGTAGAAGATGACACGCTTCTTTTTAGGCAGAAGGAGGGTCATGGCAGAATCGTTGGATTGTTTCCTTTAAGCCACCATGACTCCAGAAAAGCCTCTCTCTTCCTTCTAAATTGCATACTGGAGAAAGAAGAAACACAGCAAATATGCTGTTGTGCTTCTCACACCTCAGCAAGAAGTTAATTGACCTACTTAGGAACACTGACATGCTCAGACAGTCTTTGTGCTTAATTAATAGAGTCATTGAATATCTGATTGAATGAGATCTTTGGAGGTCATCTGGTCTGATCTCCAGCTTGAAATGGGACTATTAAGCAAGACCAGATCACAAGAGCCCTGGCTTTTTCTAATTGCATCTCCTGTCTGCTGCTGTGCTACGCAAGTATGCTGTATGAAAGTCATCTGTCTTTCCCAAAGTCACTTGGCTTTCTTCATTTTTAGGGGCAGGCCACCAGCTCACCAGACCTTTATTTAGTTCAGATAGACAATGCTTAGCCCTGCTTTCTTCCCCCAGTTTCCTGTATCTTCCCTTAATTTAAGGCACTACCTGTAAGCCACAGAGCCTTCCCACCACTGGGTCAACAGTTCACAATCTGAGCTATTGTGCAAATGCTATGTATTTTCCACTTGAATCCATTTGCAGTTATTTAGTGTAGGTATTTCTGTAATTGTAACCTATTGGGAAAGTTCAGTGCTCAATGGTCCTTATGCTCACTGTTCATTTTTTACGGTACAGTGAACTACAGCAGACTCTATCACAAAGCCTGTGGGAGTACTGGCTGATTCCAGGCCAGGCAAAGGACTCTTATTCTTTCCGTCTCTCTTCAGTCACTTGTGACTGTTCATTTTTGCTCTGTAAAATCCACTCCCAGCCACCTAACGTGTAATGACTCTTTTCCTCTACTCGGGTACAGCAAAAAATTCTGAACAGATTCATCATGGAGAAGGCAGAGAATTAAATCCACATTTTCTTGAGCTCAGGGGAGAAGTGGTGTGAAATTAAAAATGTTTACTTAGCTGTAAAGTTGTAATTGGGTGGCAGCAGATTGCCAGTACTCAGGAGTCAGGTAGCTGAAATTCCCACAAGGGAGTTCAATACCTTCCAAAAACCGGTGCAATGTTTGTGTTACATGAAATTTCTCCTGTCCTAAAATCCTTCCATTTTGTTACAAAGCTTACTTATCTTCAGATAGGAACTTTTAAAATCAGAACATCCAGATCCAAAATGCTGGCATGAACTGTCTGTGGCAGACTCAGTGAGATTAGTGGATAGTCAATGACACATTAGAAAAACAATTTGAAGAATTGTACAAATTCTCTGACTAATGACAATAAAAGGCCTTAATCTCTGTATTCCCTGAGCACTTTAGAATCTCAGTTTAATATAGTGCTGCTTTATTTCTGAACTAATGCAATTGTTTTTTAAAAGAATGCCTTGCCATAGAGATAGAAGTATAGAAGGTGTGTCTCAGAATGCTACCAACCACAGAGACTCTTAAAAGATGAATAATATAGGGAAGAACATGGAAATCTACGTGTTTGTCACAGCAACAGTTTTTTATTATCCATTTGGGCCATATAGTCTGTTAAGATATGAAATCCTGCTGAATGATTTCTCAAGGACAAAGAGGTGATTTCAGCTTAGTCTTCTATTATTTAGAAAAAATATTTATACAAAGTCAAGCAGTCTTAAGTAGCTTCCACTAGTTCAGATATCCTACTGTTTGCTGTTGTGGTGGTTTCTGTGTTGACAAATTTTTGGCTTTCTCATGGTCACATTTACACCTTCTAAAGCCTGTAATACCCATAGACACTTTACCCCTGCTTGTACAGCACAGTAAACTTTTCAGCACATGGGAGATATCTCTGATCTGTCAAGTCTTAGGCAATAATGCCTCAGATGTGCGTTTATTTACTATGTAGAAGAGCCTGTGTGCTACTTTTGCAGGTTCCACAAGACAGTGGGGTTGGCTGCTGGCTTCAGATCCCACACTGACCTAGCAGCCAATATCACTTCTGAAGAAAACTGGATATTTACACTCAGCTAGAGTCCGGAGTCACTGATCTGTATCTGTACTGCAGATATGTAAAACAAGATCTCACCTGTACCTAAGACATTTTTGAGTCTTTTATAAAGGAAAAAAAATCATAATGGAGGTGCTCTTCTTGTTCGAATATATTTGTATAAAAACCGGCTTCTGAGAAAGTTCCTTAATTGGTTGACTTTATGTAAGCTCACAACAAAAGTAGCTTGAGAAGGTAAACCACTGCAGTAAATAATTAAAGTTGAATTTGAAAATATTCAGGGTTCAAGGTGATTTAGAAAAGCTCCAAAGAAATCTAAGGATCCTATAGAGACCACTCTAAAAGTCTCGAGTGGCTTCTTCAGCAAGCGCTATGAACTGAACACCTGCTGAAGACAATCGGCAACACAGCAACTTCCTCTCTTCCATTAAGCAAGGTACAAAACCCCCTGCAGCAACAAAAACCGTAAAAATCTGGGGGGCCGCAATACATTTTTCTTTCAGTGGGATATATGTGACGTAGTTACCGCTATTTCACAATGGAAATACTTCTGTTACCATAAGCCACTTTGAAGTAGTTCAAAAAATCAAATCCTCAATTAATTCACAATCTAGTCTGTATTTCCCACTCAGTGATATGTAAGACTATGTTATATCCCTTGTCCTATGCTCCCTTGCAGTTCTTCACGGAACCTGCTTTAAAAAGCAATGTCAAAGTCTCCAAGTGCATTTTAAGCAGGGTATGGCTATCTTTATCCTGCAAATAAATCAGGACTCTCCTTCTTAGGTCACTCTATAAAGCCAGAGGGTTTTGCATCAACAAAGAAGCCTCAGCAGCAATGTAATCATGTGGATTATATAAAATTGGACCAGTTGACGGACTAACTGAAGCCCTGTAAAACTAATGGATGTTGCTGAACTTTGGTATTCACATAAGAGAAATGTAGAGTGAACTAATTACAGTTTCTGTTCTGTGTCCTGTCATTCATTTCACAGCTTCCCTGAGTAACATTCCCTCAGCAATCATGCAGCAGCAAACTGTCCCCAAAGGTCACATGTGAAGTCATTATATAGAATCTGATGAGCGTTGTTTCTGGGCTCTAATTGGAAACTACATCATTTTGACTTGTCACAGCCCAGTTGTGTGAGTGCCTGTCGGTTGGTTCGTTCATGTCTATTAAACCTCTTGCAGTCTTAAAAGACCTTACGATGCTGAAGGAGCTTGCTGAATCAGGATCTCTCACCTTACATGGTCATTCACTGTTTGCTAACTAATGAGCAAAAAACACCAAGTAAATCCAGCAGATGAGAACTTATACTATTATTTATCCAACAATGCCAAAGCTCTTTAGAAACTAACTTAAATTAGTGCCCCATGGTGAAGAAAAACATAATTATCCTCATTTTGCAAAGTGAAGAAAAGAAGATTAAAGGTCTGTCCCAATGTCATAGTGAATCAATGAAAGGAGCTTCCAGGAACCCACTGTTCATCAAGGCTGTGAACAGTGCCAAGCTTTGGCAGAATGCAGCAGTAGCAGTTTGCTCAATACTTCTGCTTTTGGGCCTCAGCAGAACAGAACCTTCCACCCAATAAAAATATTTGATGAAACTTTATGCAGAGCACTAAGGAGATAGTCTCCCTGGACAATAAAGACTCAACTATTACATTATTCAGCCACCTCACTAAGACGGGATTCTCCTGCAGATGAGACACTGCAATGTATATGGTCCTAGGAATGATGCTGGGCACAGGCACCTAATGTTATAGGACAGCCAGTATGAAAAATGAGCACATTGCCACACTGATATTTCCCCCTGGACTATCCAGTGCAGCCAAGCACTTGACTAGCATCCAAATTAATTTCTTCTGAAAAGCTTAGCTGATGGGTTTTCTCCCCCTCTTTTCCAATATATCTTATAGCTAAAGAATTTTTAGTATTTTATCCCAAAGGTACTTGCATAGGAAAAGGGTTTGTTGTATTTTTTTTGAGTGTGTGTGTAGATGTTACGAACACCCACACACCCAGGAAGTTCCATTTGAAAAAAATGGGAAGAAAGTAGCTCCTTCCAAAGCCTCTAAAATCATTCCGAAAGTCTAAATTCATAGAAGGTAATCCGATCTCTGCTTTTAGTTAAGAGGAATGGAGAAAAAGGAATAAATGGCAAAAAAGACTAACTGCAGGACGACAAACTCTGGGAATGTATCAAAGAGATGTGCACGCAGATGGTTCGTGAGTGATTTGAAAAAAGTTTCAAATGCTTGTACCTCAGGATATGTCATTATCTTCTCACTATCGCGCAGAACTGAAGCTTGTATTAAATCAGTCAGCTTCACTACATGCCTAGTAGATAGTAAATCTTTATATAACATTCAGGCGAGCTGTTATATCACAGTTTCACAGCCTCCTTCCTAGGTGTTAGGCATTCTTTTTCTCCATGTCAGACCTTTAGCATTGGTTTCCTCTTTACTTCATCAGAGGAGGGTGTTTAGTCCTGCTTGTGGTGGAGTACTTTAAAAAAAAATAAATCTATTAATTTCCCATCCTGGTTCATACACCAGACCACTCTCACTTGCCAGCCTCCCCCCACTACTTCAGCTGTCCTTTCACTCAGACAAGATTTAATTTCTTCCAGAGGATATTAGCTCTAAATCCCAACTGCATGCTTATCCACCCTGCCTGTTATTTCAGCCCAGCTCCTTGCTTGTGCTGCAGCTCTAATTACTTAGCTGGCCTGGGTCAGGGCTGCGCACCTCTGCTTTAAGAGGAAATGTCAGCACAGTGAGTGCACTAAGCCCCCGCACCAGCGCTGAGCCCCACTTTAAATGACAGCGTCTCCAAAGCGGAGGAACGGGACACGGAGGAGCGTGTCTTAGTCTGACTTTTTCCTGCAGCTGATTAAGTTTGTCTGAGTTTTTGTTTGTGGAGAATCTTTTGCATGCTCTGCTGTAGATAAGGCAAGAATTGTTTTCTGGTTAAAATGCGATGGATGGGTGGGTGGAAAAGGCAGTGAGCAGCTGCATAGAGCAGCTCAGGATGTGTCTGGAGGTGGGAGTTGCCAGGCAACTGCTGTCTGCACTGACACCAGCAGCGGGGAGAAGGGTCTACAGTGGGGCAGGTGGGAGGGTTATACTCTTTCCACTGTCTGTGAGATGTCCACAGATGTACCCATGCCAGGGCTGTGTTGTGCAGCAAGGGTGTTCGTAGGATGATTGATTTGGGCGTTTGGCACTGTATCTTGCACACTGGGAACAGTTCTGTTGCTGTTCTCTCCAGAAAAGTGATTGCTAAAGAGCATTTATAGCTACACTAAAGTGATGTATGCTACTCTGCATGATGAGCTACACCAGTTTTTCACTTAGCCTTCCTTTTATTATGCCTGATCTTCATCTAAGACAGATGAAATTAGTTCAGTATTTCCTTGAGGAAAGGTGTAAGACCTGGTTTCAGCAGCAGAACTGTGCATTTATGTATCAGCATATTTTCAGTACGGGAGTTTGGCTTAGGTAAAATTGTAGATGTCACCCAAGGTAATGTTCTGGGATATTCCTCTGCACATTCAGGCTCCTGAATGTGATCCAAGTCCAATTCTGCAGCTGCACTTTGTCTGTGTTCTGGCTCTTATGTGTGTGGAAGGATAGAGGTGGTAAGGAAAGAGATAGAGATTCTCAAATAAGCATGAGATTGTGGAGAGCTTTTCTGTTTCAGTGGATTTGTTTGGGAAGCCTTGAATAGGCAGCACCTGGAAACACTAGTGACAAAGTGTTAGTTTGGATGATAAATTCATCAGGCAGATACTCTGAAGAGATTTTTGGCCAAGAGACTAGACTGAGATTTAGGGACGATTAATACAAGGCTCCCACGTTGATACTGAGTTCTTCAGTTGCTTGTGGACCAGCTCTTCTTGATGGGGTCTCACTTTTCTCTTGGGTTGAGTCTACTCATGTTTATGCAAATTGCCAGCTGGGAACTAGCACAGGCATGTGAACCAGGCTGTCCCACATCCCCAGTATATGTCAGAACAGCTGGGCTAAAGCACCAAGACCTGTGTCTCAGACTACGCCTCCAGCAGCTGAACGGATGAGATGGACTATGTCTTCCACATCCTTTTGGCAGCAGTGCAAGAGAGGGACATGTACCTGTAACAAATACCTGAGTCCTGGCACACACTGGGGCTGTGCTGTTACCACCAGTTGACTGGTGCCTGGGGATCACTTACATACATTGTCAGATGTGTAGTGTGAGATTTGTGTAGGGGGGGATGGCTTGTTCTCCTTGCACATGGGGTTCTGCTGGCTGTTAGAGTATGCCTCTATGTAATATAATCTTCTTGTTTACCTGCAGCTTTGTACAAAACTCCCTTTCACTCATGAATCTGAATAAATAGCACTGCTTAAATATGACAAGATTTACCAATTGCTTCCTGAATTTTTAATATTCATTTTGGTGTTAACATTCACCAAAGAAAAGAAATTATGCTTATAGAACTATATATTTAATATCTCATTCATCACCTTTTTTTCTTCTCTCAGATCATTGCTCATTAACATCCTTATAGATTTAAACCTCTGGGTATGCTTTGTTCAGCTGTACAATTTATATCATGTAGAGACGGGGCTTTCCTTCAGGTATTCAACAAAGCAGTTAACAACCCTCTGAATACAAACGACAGCCTTCTGTGATGGATGTTCACATTTGTATCTCCTCTCATTCCGTTGCTATTCTGAATCCTGTATATTCATTTTCCTTTACACTTTCTTGGCAGGGATTTGTTTTGTACTGCTGACTTCCAAGCACAAACTGGTTAGATGTTGCAGGGAGTACAGGAAGAGCAGTAGTTCTGTAGTGTCACCAGTTGTACCAGGATGCAGAGCATCAGGGAAGCCTAAGGCAATAAGAAGCTGCCCCGAGCACAATCATTCTCCTTCAGATCCTCAAAGATACCTCTGATAATTGTATACTGCTTCCTCCTCTACACAGAAACCTTTTCCATGATGACTCAAGGACTTGAGGTAGGTGCTACAGGAGACTAAATACAATATGATGGCTCGGAAAGAGGTATCCCATCTCAGTTCAGTAAGAGAAGAGGTAATTTTCTACTCCTCGCTGCAGTTATCTTGGACCAGGCAAAGCCCATAGGAGGGATTATTTGTCCCCTACCTCTGAACGACAGACTGGTCTATAGAGAGTTTCAAGTCTGACAAATAGTTTCACTATAGATGCATCTGACAGAAAACAAATCAATTGCCAAATAGAAGGAACTGTCTGGGCTGCATGGAGACCATTAGGCTGTCAGCTGTTGCCTCTTTTAGATGCCAGTGCTTATTGCAGTCTGGTTTTAGTCAATCTTAGGGCATTAGAGAAGCTTCAAAGCAGCACAAAGGAGTTAAAATCAATCAATCAATCAGTCTATCTCCTGAAATACCCCAGCCAGTGACATCAAATGAAAAGGCTGTATCTGGTGTGGCTGACCTGGGGCCATGCCAGCTGGCTGAGTTCTGAAACAGTAGCAAGAAAATAGGTCACTTCTACTTCTTAGTGTTTCTTTCACTTTTTAACTCCCTAGCAGAGTGGTTTGTACTAATGCAAAACCCAAAGCTGGCTCATGTCACAGTCCTAATCTTGATAGTGGATGCAAACCTCTAAAAGGTGAAGAGAGAAGCCGTTAGTAATTCAGACCAGTTTTGAGAAAAAATGAAAAACGTATGTTGAATATCTGTAAGGAAAAGACCATCTCTGTGAGATATTTCATTACCTTTTGATTTTGGTTTGTCTTAGAAACACTGAGAGGACTGTCATAGACTTATGTGCCAGTTTTGCTTCAGAGAATGATCTGAAACATTTACTTTCCTATCAGAAATGAAAATTTTCAAATTATGTAGTTTTGCTTCTACTCTAAGAGCTCAAAAATCTAGGATCTTCCATATCGGTCACATGCAAGAACTGTTTATTTGTATCTCTAAAAAAAAAAAGAGATCTTTTTAAAAATAAAATAATAATAAAAGCAAACAAAGCAAAACACCCCACTTTACAATAAATATTTGCAGGGTAGTTCATCCCTCCTCTGAGGAGGATGTCTTGATGCAATGTCTGCTGATTTCACAGGTCTTCTCATGAGAAGCACAGCATACTTAATCTCCAGGTTTGGTGATGACTAATGATTTAGAGGCAGTGGTTTTCCTTCATTTATTTCCAGTGTTTTTTGAAGTCAGCAGACACTTGGGTCTTTTTTCCTATGTCATTAATTAGTAGAGTATTCCACTACCTTTAGTATAGTGTGCCTTTATACGTAAAGAATAGATTTTGGCAAAACGAACCTGAAAGACTTGTTTGCATAGTCTTAGAGCACACAGGTTAAAACAGGACAGGCAGTAAAGAAGAGAGAGATTCAAGATATTTGTGTTAAAAAATAACTCCATGATAGACCAAACAAAGTGAAGAGCAGCCTCATGGAGGAAGAGATAGAAACTTCATCAGGAAACTTGAAGTTAGAACAAAACAAGTATTACTTTAAAAAACCCCAAACAACAGCATCTTTGTACTAACAAGATGTGAGCCAAGATTTTTTTCTGCATCACTATTTCTGTTCTTAATTAAGATTTTTTTAGAAACTAATCATTAGGCTCTAACTTTCTGCCTTTTCCTTCAGCACATATTCCACTCTGGCTTTATCATGCCACCTAAAGCAAAAGGTACATGAAATTAGATTCCAAATCGGCTTTGTTGTGGCCTGAACTCCATATTTCTTTGCAACTGTCCTGGCCACAGAACAAATCTATGCACCACCAAAACTTTCTTCCTAATAGCACCCAGGAACTCATTTAATTCATCATTCACTGCTCATTTGCAGATCATTTCTCTCCAGTTTGCTTTCTTAGATATATATTTTAAGGATGCCCCAATGCACTGATAAGCTTGTTGTACAATGAGCATTTCCAGCCATGGGCTTGAATAGTATTTTAGAACAGAGGATTTTATTATGTTAGCATTTCTAGTGCCAGTGTACCACATCACTGGCTCTGAAAATTAGGAAAGAATAGAAAAACCAGGATGGGCAGTGGTTATTAGTTGAGGCTGTGGGGTAGCTGCAGTGATGGGTGAGCTCTGAGCCCACCAGTGGTAGCTTTGCTGGGGAGCAGAGGGGAACACCTGCTTCTACTATTGCATGTTTTATATTGGGTAAGGAATGAAAAGCAGGATTAGACAGCAGACTCTGTCCAGAGGCAGATCTGTATTGTGATTTAGGGTTGTTCAGCCTGAAGAGGAGAAGGCTCCAGGGAGACCTTATTGTGACCTTCCAGTATCTGACGGGGGTCTGCAAGAAAGCTGGGGAGGGACTTTATACAAGGGCTTTTAGTGATAGGATGAGGGTAGTGTCTTGAAACTGCACAAGGGGAGATTTAGACTAGAAATGAGGAAGAAGTTCTTCACCATGAGAGTGTTGAGACGCTGGTATAGTTTGTCCAGGGAAGTTGTGGATGCCCCATCACTGGAAGTGATGTGCTCAAGGCCAGGTTGGATGGGGCCTTACAAAACCTGATCTAGTTGGAGGTGTCCCTGCCCATGGCAGGCAGGTTGGAACTTGATGGTCTTTAAGATCCCTTCCAAGTGAAACCATTTTATGATGTTTTCATAACCATTCCCAGTTTACCAGTTTGAAGAGGTAGTTCCTAGTCTTGGTCTCAGGTCCACCTCTCCTCAAAGGAATTTGATCTCCTAAACAGTGTTACAAAGCATATTCTTGCCCTACAGCCTGAAGTCAGACCCCACTAGAGATACAGCCTTATCTACTCCTATAACCCATGTTACTGTGTGCTGCTGCATTGGGAAAAACAAACCCAACGCCTTCTTGCTAAATGCCTAGAGAAAAGTGAAACACCTGCTTCTTCAAGACTCTCCACAATGCAGTGGTGAGTGCATTCTTACTGACCTTAGAAATCATAATGGCAAAGTCTTGCTGCTACCTGTGCACCTTAAAAAACAATAAATTAATTTGCTTCATTTTTAATGCACTTTTGGCAGTAGATGTTAAAGTCCTGAAAGAAACATTATTACTTTCTTATATGGAACTACTATATTTTCTTTTTGCAATCCAACTTACAGAAAAAAAAAAAAGATCTCCATCTATAATAAAAAAAAAAGCTTTAGGATTTGTGGCTTTTTTATGGTTTGGAATTTTTTTGTTTGGTTGAGATTTATTTCTGTAGAAAAAGATAGAGCAATAAAAGAGCAAACATGGATCCCATTTATTTAAAATACCCTCTGTGACCTCTATAGGTCATGGAACCAGTTCTACAAAGCAAATCAGTAATGGTTACTATGTCATATGTCCGTAGATTAGCGTATATTATAAAACATAAACAGGGCTCACTTCTCTACCTCTTACAGGAGCCACATGCACAAAGTCTGCAGAATGTGGCAACAGCTTCAGTCAAACAGTGAACTGCAGCATGTGCCAGAGGATAAAGGCTGAGATTAGAGAGAGCAACAGGACTATACTTCATTTTGTTAGCTCAGCACAGACATGACAAGACTAAGGACAGCTGCTCAATGAGTTCATTGATATTGGAACATACGGAACACTCTGTCTGCCGCAATCTTATTAAGTGCAAGGATTTTTCTGTCCTTTGGACAGCTTTGGATGGACTTTAGAAAGCAAAGACGATACAGCTGTTAAGCCTCACCTTTCACCTTGGCTGCGGAAGTTTCTGAGGGAGCAGATGGTCCTGAGTTTCAAATCATGAATCACTGTCACAAAGTCTATGCTACATAGGGCTGTGTGGTGGGTTGACCTTGGCTGGATGCCAGGTGCTCAACAAGCAGTTCCATCGCTCCCCTTCTTAGCAGGATGGTGAGGGGAGAAAATAAGATGTAAAAAACCCTTGTGGGTCAAGATAAGGACAGTTTAATAAACCAAAAGGAAAGGCTGCTTGCAGAGGCAAAGGAAAAGAATAGATTTATTCTCTACTTCCCACCAGCAGGCAACATCCAGCCACTTCCTGGGAACGAAGACATAAAAAAGATATAAATATCTAGATACACAAAGACAAGCACATGTAAAAAGATATAGAACTTTTTAAGATCTAAAAAGCCAAATTTGGATTTAATTTTACTAAGGAAATAACAGCTGCAAAAGTTTAGAGGTGATGTTTGACACAGGGTGCAGGAGAAGAAAGTTGCAGCTTAATGCAGCATCTAAGAACAGTTGATGAAAACTGAATTCACTGTCACTACAATTACTTCAGAATAAGCTGTGTGTGGAAAGTTGTGCCTGTTTAGGTGGAGAACATTAAGCATCTGCTAGAGAAATAGACTCTTCAGTATGATGAAAACAAAATACTACATATGTGTGATCCTTTGCCTTCTTGATAAAAGTACATGTATCAAGTTGCCCAGCACATTGAACTGTATTTGATTCATGTAAATGTACCCAAAATGACTAGGCATCAGATATATGATTTTACAACCAGGCTTTAAAAATAAAATGATAAAATATTTTTTCCAGTTCTACATTACAGCTGTAAATGGCAAGTGTTTTTATCTTCCAATTTACTGAAAAGATTAGTAAAACCAAACATCTTTTTATGTCCAGATCTATTTAGGAACCACCGTTGTTTGAATGTAATAAACAAGCTTTCATATTGAAAAAAAACCCCAAAAGCTGAGTTTCTGCTACAATGTGTATTCTGAAAAATTTGTCACTATTAAATGTCTTTCCTTTCCAGCCTATCTATTTAATAATGGCAGTTTGTGAAATGTTTATACATGGCTATGTTCACACACAGGCTTTCTCTTCCAATTTGTTTCCTTGAAAGTACAAAAAAACCCCTTGGCCTCACATCACATCTGAGCCTGCATTACAAATGCATGAAACAAGGCACAGGAAATCAAAGAGATGGATTTTTCAAAGTCCATTTTGATAATCTTAGTGGAAACTATTCACCTAATTACTTTTCTGTGTTTTAAATTCTATTAATTGTTTTCCACTGCATCTTGTCTCTAGTGTGACATAGATTGCTCTTAATATGAGGCAGCAGCTGAAGATGAAGGAAAAAAACAAACAAAAAGATCTTTACAAATAACTACATTTTCAAGCAGAGACACAGTGTATGAAGTCTCACGGCCAGAAGATTTCTTCTGTACACTCTGTCCATTTCCAGCTACAGGAAACACTTGTTAATGTATTGTTAGCCCTGTGCAGAGGGCCAGCACTTGACCAATGTTCCATTTAAATGCCACTTAAGCTCTGCCCACCTCTGCCCTTTTCTGTAGCCTCCGTTGCAAGCGTTAATCTAGCTTGAGAGGGAATAGCAAACCTCATTACTAGCAGAAACAGAGAGGACAAACTAAAATTTTGAGTAAGAATGGACCAAAATTTGACTAAATATTTTCAGTGATCTTAATAGTTCTTGCACATTAAGAGAAATCCTTAATCTGGAGCAGGAGTGATTTTTTTCTGCTTTCACCATGTGAAAAATCAAGAGAAGTTCTTTTTCAGGCAATGAACATTTAGTCCAAAGATTTTGGTATGGCTGTAACATCATATTAATAAAGAACTGAAAAGAAGATAAGGAGACATGACTTCATGTAATGGTCCCTTTAAATTATGTGTTTTCCTGCTTTTTTTTTCCCCTGGTGATAATTCAAGAGAGCTATCAGATAATTACTTAAATATATGAGATGTGCTACCCATCCCAGGAAAAGGTTAGGGCCATTGTAGGCCGTGTAAATCTTCTTTCATGAAAAGGAACGTAAATGAAATGATCACCTAAGTCAAGGTTTTATAAAATATTGACTAGGATTATGTTTGCTTTGGGAGTAATTTTATTTTAATCCCTCATTTGAGATTCTATTCCTATTTACATTAGATGATCAATCAAGAGGTGTCATTGAAAGGCAGGTGGGAATAAGGTCAAAACTGCAATATGCTTACCTTAAGAATTATTGAATATTTCTTTCATAGACTTGCAAATAATGGCACAGATCTTTATGTTCTGGTGGTATTCCTCATAGATCCAGCTGTGTGGGAAATGGAGAATATGCTTCTCCCAATGCATGCCAAGACTGATCCCAGACTGCATGTTGCCAGTATCTAGTATCTTTGCTACTTCTGAATCTATTTAAAACTAGATCAGAATTTTAATTTGTAAAAAGGTAATACTTTGCATTTTTTTTTAAGGGGTCTCAGCATATTACATTCACAGAAAATCCAGGCTTTTATTTTGATGTCATTTTCTGAGTGGGGCTTCCTGAGAGACCTGAATTCTTCCAATTTAGGCCCCGAAGGAACTGACTTTTATGGCTGCTGCATGCCTGCCACATAATGCAGTGCAAAATGTTTCATGACGACATTTTATTTGGCAATAAAATATAAACCCCTCACTGCTCTGGAGCTGTGCAATTTAATAAGAAATGAAAGCAGTCATCTTTATCCTTTAGCTTTTCATTCTGTTTTAGAGAGAAGAAAGGTTTCAAGAGAATGCAAAGGAAAACATCAACAAACGGAGGGTAGGAAAAATAAAGTAAGGGGCAAATAGATGTATTATTGAAACAAAACTAACAGAAGTTCTTGAGGTCTGAATTTCGACTTGTAATTTTGGTGGTTTAACAATTCCTGCAAAGGTCTGGTCCATCTGTCAGAGTATTGCAAACATGCAACAGTTAAATGTGTCTCAGATGCAGGGTGTTGTGTCTGTTTAGCACGAGATGTAGTATCATGATATGCATTGAGAGGGTAATCTTTGCTTTCACTGGAGCTCAGTCTTCACCTTTAAGATACAAACTTGAATATCTTAGTTCACGTACACTAGGTTGACATTTGGATGTAGAAGTTTTCAACCCTGAAATCATTTAAGTGTCAATAAAACAAATTTCCAAGTGAAATTCCTAAGAAAAAAAGAATCTCTGCAGAAAGGTTTTTACAAGTTCAGCAAATCAGGATTCATGGCCTAAAGAAAGCCCAACAGATATTCAGAAACTAGAGAGTTTTAGTACTTAGTTGACAACAGAAGCACATAACGCTTTGGATATGTAGGAATATATATTTAAGATTACATATAAGACTTCAATGTGTAGCATCTTTTCTTATTCTAAAAAAAAGTAGCTAACAATACTTAAAAGGCTGTCTTGCAAATTAATTGAAGTATGTTTAGTAGCACTAAAAAACCTTAACATCCCATGTCATTGCCAAGTGCTATTATTGTGTGCTGAACAATAGCATTGGCCAGAGATTGGACCAGTCCAGGACTAAAAATACCCAGGGATAAAGACTTCCGGAAGCTTCAAAAGAAGCAGCCACCAAAGCTTATGCTGAAAGGAGAGAGTGCTGGTGGCATACCAGGAGAATTTACCAAAGAATCTGTACCTTTCCCAGTTAATGGCTTCACACTGGCTACTCGTTAGGTTTTCCTTTGAACAAAAACACAAGGGCACTTTTTTCCCCCAGAAAATTCCTTTAAAAAGATAAAGCTCATAGATTTTCTTCACAAAATCCCACAAAAGAGTCCTTCTTAAATCTACTCACATTTTATTTTCACTTATAATCCTTCCAGGAATTTTCCACACTGTTCTGTATGATGTGGGCTTGTAATTATTGTCTGTCATGAAGCAATGCATGCGTCAAGTTCTCCTGTGCTAAAAACCTCTGGATATAACTTTTAATGATTAACCTAAATTTGGCAGATATGTGTAGATGCATTATAATCAATAAAGTTCAAAATAATATGACAATGTATTTTTTTGACTGTAATGACAATGAGGAGGCAAATTATTAGTATTTATTAAGAGTGAGTAGCTTAGAGAAATAGTGCTATTATGCCATGCAAAAAAACACTTGAGAGATGTCAGATCAATCCTGAAAGCTGTGTCCATGTCACACTTTTCAGGAAGTTAATAACTGAAATACCCACCTTGCTTTCTCTTCTGAAATTAACCAGATTTCTTCTATCTTGATCTCCTATATGCTGTATTCCAACATAGACAAAGTAATTTTCTTCCCCTTTATCTGATTGAAATTTGAATTACATCTCACAAGTTCAACTGATTAAACTTTTATCCTTGCATAGCTACATTTGAAAAAGAGCTAAGGAGACATTTGCATAATCTGGGCTAGATCCTTGGTTAAGGATGGACTGCATACAGAGGTGGCTGTGTTAGTGCACTGAGAGCACGTGCAAAGACACGCGTGTATATGGTATTGGTTTGCTAATTATATTTCTTGGACTTTTGGCTGCTGTACTGTAACACTACTAACTGACCTGCTCTAGTGACGTGACACCTTTCCCTTGACTTTTTACTTTGCTTATGTTTTTAGGTGACAGTGTATAAGGGCATCTATTTCAGGAGAAAAATAGATTTGTACTCACATTGTTAGAGCCCCTTTTTTGCACACAAACACTTTTTTTATGGATGATGACAAATTCTGGAATACCATTAAAATACTCTTATCTGTGGAAAGCAACAAGTGAGTTTTGCAAGGCTAAGGGAATCATCAGTGGTATGTCTATTCAACCCTTCTGAGAAATTCCATTTTTCTCCCCACAAATAAATTATGAGAGCTGTACCATACTTTGACAGTGATTTTGCATTGTTCAATGCTATTGAGCAATAATTCACAATAGGCATTCCTACTACAAGGGAAATTCTGAACTATTAATTATGACATGATTCATAGACAATTTTGAATAGTGAAAAAGAAAGATATGCCCTTTTTATTGGGCATATTCAAAAAAATGGTCAAACTGTTTGAAAAATCATTCTCATACCTCCTGAACATCCTTGAAAGCTCCTTCTGCCTCCTTCCCCAAAAGCACTCCCAGAGAGGCATTCAGAACTTCCAAACTAGTTTAGGGTTTAATCCCATGTACTACATGTTGAAATAATTTCACTGTGCCTAAGTTGAATGAAATGGAATCTAAAAGAACTTGCTACATATTTCTATCTAGATGCATGTAGAGAAAACCCTTTCCTGGTTGTGTTTTTAATATTCTTATCCTTCCTTCAGTACTCCAGCTCTGTTTGTATGTTAGCAAGGAGGTTTACCTAGCAGTTGAATAGGGAGGTAGAATTTTCCCAGTATTTGCAGTATTAGTCATGAAAGTTTCCTCCACAACTGTTGTGTAAATTTCAAAGTTGGAAGAAAAAATCCTAGAAAAATATAATTATTTGGTTTTATTAAAGCAAAACTATTTTTCATGACATGGTCTCCTGGCATGCACAGATAAATTCATACTAATGGCTTTGTTGTTCTGTGTTACGCTCTCCCTTCAGGTTTTGATTTGGAGCAACAGTCTTACATAAATTTCAACCACCGAGTCAAATTGTGTGCTTTCTACTCAGTTCTTTCTGAGACCTTACTTGAAAATACCCTATTAAATAAGAAGTGTCTGAATGTTTATGCTAAGGCACTTAGGAAAAAAGAAACAACTTGCTAAAGCATTTCACATTGCTAACATTTCACACTGGAGTCCTTTTATGAATGCTTTGGTTCCCAAATGCATCCTTATCTTAAATCCCTGTTTTGCAGGAAGTTTAGGATCCCTGTGGACAGTTTGGCTCAGTGGGTCTGCACTGCCAGCTCTTATTTTAGGGCCACGCTGACCCCACTGTATGTTAGGTCTGCAACGATTAACTGATGGTGCTAAGGGTAGGAGGGAAGAAGTGGCATGTGCTTAAATCACATTAGGAGCAAGAAATCTGCATGCATGGCTGAAGACACCTCTAGATCACCAAGAGGAATCATGATATGGTAGGCAATTAAAGAAGAGAGTAAGCAGCTCAGCAGCTGATGAAAAAAAATTTTCAGTCCCTGGTGTAGAAGCCATTGGGGAAATTCCTATTCCAATGACACGTTTCAAATGGAAATAACAGCATGGTCTTGACAGAGATGGAAGTCTCAGAGGGGGAAGTTGTGGAGCGACTCAGCAACAAGGACGGCAGAATATTCATTTGAGAGACCTGAAGTACTGAAAGTGTGAAGTAGGAGAGCTAATGAAAAAGAATTTAGCCTTAAAATGGTGACTGTACTAGAAATGGGGAAGTCATTTCTTGCTTCCTCCAATTGAAACAGGACCCAGGGAAACTCCTGCAAATTACACCTTGATAAATTGTAGTTTTGCTCAGGGGAATGCCCTGAAAAGCCTAATTAAAGAGTAAGGTAAGTAAGTGTAATCTGATATAGTTGTGCCAACCCAGATCCTGTAAGGAAAAGTGTCTCATTTATTATGCAGAGTTGTTTGAAACAGTTAACAAAGTAGATAAAGGCAAATATAATAGTTTACTGGAGTGCTGGCAAATATAAACTCTTCAAAAGGTTACAAAAAATATTTTAAATATCCACAGGACAGTTATGGTAGTAACTCACCACAATGACATGAAAAATAACGTGGAACTTCCCACAATATCCAAGAACTTCCTGATTTTTTTTTTCTTTGCCTGTTGCCAACATCATACAAGCACAGTGAGAGGCAGAAGTAGAATCCCAGAATCACAGAATGATAGTGGCTGGAAGGGACCTCTGGAGATCATCTAGTAGGTGTATGTGTTATATGGCATGTACATATATGGCTTATATATGACATAAGCATGACATACACAAATATGGCATCCATACAGTATATGCCTATGCTGTATATATGGCAGGGTGAAAGTGAAGGTGCACTGGGAATACATTAGAAATTCCTAAATGCTACAAGAACTTTTCTGGGGTACAAGGTTGCAGGACAGATATTATGTCGATGGACACCCATACATATTATAGTGTTGATGTGAAAGAGGAAGCTGAAATCATCCTGTAGATGTGGACATCATCTTTGGATGTGGACAACTGCTCAGCCACTCCTCAAGACTGATCTCACAGAACTTAGTAAATGTGGCCAAAAAATCTGTACCTCCCAGTGATAAAAGAAAATCTTACAAATTCTGAATGACTGTGCACTTGAATAAATATTTCTGACATTCCTTTTCACAAAACAGACTGTACAACTTTTAATATTTACTGAGATGTTTTATGACAGCCAGAGACCCAAAACATGTAAAGAAATTTTCTGTCCCTTCACCATGAGGAATCAGATACTCAATCCTTGACATGTGTTCTTATTCCTTAAAACCACTACATACTTCTAGGTGACTTAAAAACAGAAGCCTCTCTTTACATTAACATACCCTTCCAGGCCAAGTAAGAAATATTCTTGTGCTAATCATAAACTCATTGGCAGAAGTTGAAGTGAATCACTCTGTTTCCAGGTCTGTGTAGTAAAATATCATGGAATTAGTTTGCCCTCAGTCCTCTCCATTTCTTTGTGGTATAAACCAGGTCAGGATAAGTTTTTTCCCTGGGGGCATCATAGGGAGCTTTTATGGAGCTCAAACCTCCCTCAGTGCCTGCTCTTAATGACAGAGCCTGTATACAGCAAGGTCCTTGGCTTTGGCCAGCTTTTTCCAACAGTAATGAGGTGTTGGGTGCAGAAAGACAGATGGGCATAGCCTTGAAGTATCTCTGCAGCAGAGGACTGGTAGGATTTTCATGGGTTTGAAAGCAAGGAAGTGGAATAATGGAGATAGACATCCATCTGGTGTTCCCCATGTATTGCTTCATGTCGCCCATTTTTTTTCTTGCCTGTCACAAGGAAGAGGCTGTCTTATGAGAAGAGAAATCTACTGCCAAATACAGGGATTTATATCAATATAATATCAATACAATACTGAAATTACAGTGAGGATGCAGAATAGCTAATGTTAAACTGGGAAATGAAAAAGAAGAAAAGAACTGTAAGGCCTTGAGAAGTGCAGTAATGCAAATGTGACAAATGTAATAGTATAAAAGTAAAAGATCATGCACTGAGGAAGAAGAGAATTTCTGTAATCAGCTGGGAGCTGATCAGCCAGATGTGGCAGAGTGGAAGAAAGATGTGGCTGTATAAATCAATCATAGAATGACTCTGAGCAACCAGGATGATGTGCCTGTAGGAAAACATTCATTCCATACTTGGGAATATCAGAAAGGATATGCCTGTCGTGGAACTGTGTGCTATTTTGTACAAGACTCTGGTAAGGCCTTGTGTATATAGTTCTGGCTGACTTTTTTTTCAGGAAAAGTGAGGGAGGAAGAAGAAGTTTAAACTAAAGGACAATAGCAGTAGCATGAGGGGTCTGGCATAGGTCTCTTCAAGTTTACGTTTCTGAATGAAGGCTTTATTATATTAGTAGGTGTGATTTTTTTGTGAATCCATGTATAAAGCATGGATTTTGAAGCATTAATACAGTATTTTCACTTGATTAAATATTGTATGTCTTAGTAAAACCTTATAGTGCAAAAATGTTACAGTTGAATTTTAGGTAATACAGGTAAAACTAAAGTAAACTCCAGACAACCTCCCTTTCTGACTAGTCAATGATAATTTCAGACAGTGTCATTTCCTTGGGATGAAAGCAGGTAGAGTTTTTAAACACCCTTTGGTTAAAATATGTGTATTCTTCCTTGCACCACTTCTATTTGGAATAAATACTATTTATTTAGCTCTCACATTTTTTTCCCTATTGTGATTAGTTTTCAAATCAAGAAGATTTGAAGAAATCCAGACAGGAGTTTAATCTCAAAATATGTACCCATAAAGCCCACTCTTGCCAAGCTATTTAAACAAATTCCTGTAATTAAAATGATTTCAACAAATCCTGAGGATAAGGCGATTTCAT